>PVJS01035901.1:0-20738 GCA_004027185.1 Glis glis | reverse complement strand
AGAGAGAGAGAGAGAGAGAGAGAGAGAGAGAGAGAGAGAGAGCTGAGGCTGGCCACGAACCCGGATCCTCTGGTCTCCGCCTCCCAAAGTACTAGGATTACAAGCGTGCGCCACCACGCCCGGCTCTATTATTTATTTTGAAACAGGGTCTCACTAGGTTTGCTGAGGGTCCTCCTAAATTGCTGAGGCTAGCCTCGAACCTGTGATCCTCCTGTCTCAGCCTCCCAAGGACTGGGATTATAGGCATATGGCACCATGCCCAGCTTGCCCTGTATTTATCACTGCATTCCCAGCCTCGCTTCTTGTCAGTGTGATTGTGCAAGCAAGTTTTATTTAATGAGGTGGAATCAAAAGTATATGCAGCATGGTACTTATGGGAAGGTTCTTCAGGTGAAAATGAAATGCATTTCTCTTTTTTCCTCCTCCCATCCTGCTGCCTGGGATGCAAAACTGATAGCTGAAGGTTGAGGACTCATTTTAGAACACAAAGAGATATTGATGCTGGGAAGCAAAGCCCCAGGACGCTAGTAAATTAAAAGAATAAAAAAATAGAAGCCTGAAACCGATACATTTATGGGGTTTCCATATTAATGTGTGTGTGTGTGTGTGTGTGTTACTGGGTATCAAACCCAGGGGCATTCTACCTCTGAGCTACACCCTCAGCCTCATTTTTATTTAAATGGGGTCTCACTAAGAGTCTCAATAAGTTGCAGAACCTGTTTCTGGAACCTATGATCCTCCTGTTTCAACCTCCCAAGCACTAGGATTACAGGTGTGAAGGAACTACCACACCCAGCTTCCATATTAATTTTTGACTGCCTATCTCTATCTAAAGGGCATATATACTTTTTCTTGGTAGTGCTGAGAATTAAACCCTAGGGCTTCACTCATGTTAAGTGCTCTAGCATTGAGCTGCACTCCCCCAGGCCCCAGGAATAGACACTTTAGTGTTTAAGTCAGTATTTTTCACACATCTGTTACTCACAGCCCAACAATATAAACTAGCTCCTTCAAAAATACAAACCTCTTACAATGAAAGATAAGTTCTGTTTAATTGTATTGTGATTATTAAGCATGCTTTGTTTCTGGAATTGAAACTTGGCCCTGCCACGTAGTACTCCTGATTGTAGACACTTACAGTGAGGGAACATTAATAGTACAATGGTTATTGTAAGCATTAAATGATACATCGATGAACCTGGCATATAGTAAGTACTCCGCAAATGTGAACCATTCTTATTTTTTTAGAGGACTCTATATAGTTGAGATGGAAATTCCTGCTCTTATTAAATCCCCCATACACGATAAAAAATGTTTTGATGTTGTGGGAACCTAAAAATCTTTTCAACAAATCATGTTCAAATCATGGATCTGAACCTAGAAATGAGCGTCAGATATGATTTATAATAAACTATCCAATTTGATATTTGAACTTTTTGCCCAGAAATGGCAGAGATCCTAAGAATTTTCAGAAAGCTATTCTGGAAACTATGTCTAGGTTGGCCATATAGAGGACTGAATGAAATGAGGCTGGTAGGGGGGAAAATTTAAAAAGGCACCCACCTTCAGGATTGGCACATGCAAGAAGCAGAGGGTGAATGCT
Organism: Glis glis; assembly: GCA_004027185.1. NCBI lineage: Eukaryota > Metazoa > Chordata > Mammalia > Rodentia > Gliridae > Glis > Glis glis. The sequence continues at coordinate 19,135 of PVJS01035901.1, read as the reverse complement.
ACCCTAAATTTCGTGTTCTGGGTATCCACTTGCTTCAGTGTACCCTTGGTCCTGGTAGGGCATATGAATTCCTCTGACCACAATCATTCAACTGCGGCCTCCTCCCCCTCAAAGTGACTGATTCTTCTTTCTCTTACACGGTTTTCATACGGAGGGAAAGTCAAATGATAAATATTTGTAGAATGAATGCACACACGAGTGACCACTGGAATGTAAGTTTCTTCCTTCTGCTTCTGTATTGTTAAGAAGGTAAGATATAGGCCGGGCGTGGTAGCGCACGCTTGTAATCCCAGTACTTTGGGAGGCAGAGACCAGAGGATCCGGGTTCGCGGCCAGCCTCAGCGCTCTCTCTCTCTCGCTCTCTCTCTCCCTCTCTCTCTCTCTCTCTCTCTCTCTCTCTCTACTTAGTGAGGCCCTCCACAACTTCGTGAGACCCAGTTTCAAAATAAAGTATAAAAAAATAGGGCTGGGGGTGTAGCGCGGAGGTAGAACGCCCCTGCGTTCAACCCCCGGTACCGCAAAAAAAAAAAAAGAAGGTAAGATATATCAGAAAATGTTTAATTTGTTTCACACGTCTTTTCTTTTTTCTTAAATTTGAGGGAGCATGTGCATACAGTAAAGTGTACAATACAAGTGCATGACTTGGGTTTTTCCCTACTTATCTAACTGGTAACCACCAATTGGATCAGAGTAAAAAAAAATTTAATTAACTGGAAATTTTCCTCATGCCCCTTCCCAAACAATAATTTAACCCCAACCATACCAGAAGTCACTCCTCTTCTGATTTCCATCACCATAGACCAATTCTGCCTATTTTTGAGTGTCATATACATGCAATCAAACTATATGTTAAATTTATTTCTTTTTTTTTTTTGCAGTACCGGGGATTGAACGCAGGGGCATTCTACCTCCGCGCTATGCCCCCGGCTCTATTTGTTATACTTTATTTTGAAACCGGGTCTCACGAAGTTGCAGAGGGCCTCGCTAAGGAGAGAGAGAGAGAGAGAGAGAGAGAGAGAGAGAGAGAGAGGAGAGAAGAGAGACAGGGAGAGGGAGAGCGAGAGAGCTGAGGCTGGCCGCGAACCCGGATCCTCCTGTCTCCGCCTCTCAAAGTACTGGGATTACAAGCGTGCGCCACCACACCCGGCCTGTTAAATTTATTTCTAAGAGTTTGATCTTGTGTAATGCTACTGTAATTTTAAATCTCATTTCATGAGTGTTGTGGTTTATAGAAAAACTGCTTATTGCATTATGACCTTGTATCCAGTGACTTTGCTGTATTCACTGGCTCTAGTAATTTCCATTTTCTTTTTCATAACTCTATGTACAGAATCATGTTATCTACAAATAGAGTTTGGTTCCTCCTTTCCAATCTTGTGCTTTTAATTTTATTTTTCTTACCTTATTACACTAACGATGTGCTCTAATATGGTGGGAAGAGAAATGGTTCACATGGATATACTTGTCTCATTCCTGGCATTCAAGGGCAAGCGAGCAATATTTACCATTAGATAGGATATTAGTTATGGGGTTTTGCAGATATCTATTTCTAGATAAAAGACATTTCTTTCTGGGCATGGCGATGCATGCTTGTAATCCCAATACTTGGGAGGCTAAGATAGGAGGATTGCAGGTTCGAGGCCAGCCTCAGCAATTTAGCGAGGCCCTCCACAACTTAGTGAGACTCTGTTTCAAAATAAAAAAATAAAATAGGGCTGGGGGTGTGACTCAGAGGTAGAATGCCCCTGGGTTCAATCTCTAGTACCACATACACACACACACACACACACCCCAAAACCAAAAAAAAAGCAAGACATTTTGTTCTACACCTAGTTTATTGAGAATATTGTTTTTAAAGAAAGCATATTGGATTATTTATTTATTTAAGAAGGTTAATATATATATATATATATATATATATATTTGTGGTGTTGGGAATTGAACCCAGAGACAGCTAAGCTACATCCAAGACCGATTTTATTTCTTATTTGGAAACAGGGTTTCACTAGGTTGCTGAGAGCCTCACTAAATTGTTGCCACTGTCCTTGAACCTGCAATCCTCCTGTCTCAGCCTCCCAAGTACTAGGATTACAAGCATGCCCCACCACACCCTGCTGTTACTATATTTTTGAGGAATACAACATAAAATTAATTCAGGTATTTAAAATATAACATATGAATTTTCACAAACATATGCACAATCAAGATAACAAACATATCACTCTTTTTTTTTTTTGGCAGTACCGGGGATTGAACTCAGGGGTGTTCTACCTCCGCGCTACACCCCAGGCCCTATTTTTTTATACTTTATTTTGAAACCGGGTCTCACAAAGTTGTGGAGGGCCTCACTAGGTAGAGAGAGAGAGAGAGAGAGAGAGAGAGAGAGAGACAGGGAGAGAGAGAGAGAGAGAAAGAGAGAGAGAGAGAGAGAGAGTGAGAGAGCGCAAGAGAGCTGAGGCTGGCCGTGAATCCGGATCCTCCGGTCTCTGCCTCCCAAAGTGCTGGGATTACAAGGGTGAGCCACCACGCCCGGCTAACATATCACTCTTAACAGTTTTCTTTCCCCCTTGTAATTCATCCTTCCCTCCATTTCTATCCCTAGGCCACCACTGATCATTCTGTCACTATACATTCACTGGTTTAGATTTTATAGAATTTTATATAAATGGAATCAGAGTATGGAATTGCTTTGTTTTTTTGCTTGTTTTTGCCTGTCCTCTCTCATTCTGCATAACAATTTAGGAATTAACCCATGTTGTTACCATGTATAAAAAACTGACTCATTTTTATTGCTGTTTTTCATAGGATTATATCACAATTTGTTTATACATTCATCAATTGAAGAATTTTTATTTGAATTTTAGTCATTACCAATAAGTATTTGTATACAAGTCTTGGAGCAGTTAAGGTCGTTAACTGTTGTCGAGTGAATATTTAGGTAAAGAATGACTGCTGTCTGTGATATAAATATATGGGTGTATATTTTTATGAAAATGCTAAGCTCTTTCCAAAAGTAATTGTCCAATTTTATATTTACACTTATAATTTAGAGGAGAGCTCCAGTAGTTCCACATCCTCACCAATACTTTGTAGGGTCAACCTCTTTAATTTTAGATAGTCTAATGGATATGCATTAGCAATGTCCTTTTAGGTTTAGTTTGTTTTTCCATAATGACTAACAATGTACAATCCTTTTATGTGTTTATTTATTTATTTATTTATTTATTTTTATTTATTTATTTTTTTGCGGTACCGGGGATTGAACGCAGCGGTGTTCTACCTCCGCGCTTCGCCCCCGGCCCTATTTTTTATACTTTTATTTTGAAACCGGGTCTCACGAAGTTGCGGAGGGCCTCACTAAGGAGAGAGAGAGAGACAGGGAGAGAGAGAGCGAGAGAGCTGAGGCTGGCCGCGAACCCGGATCCTCTGGTCTCTGCCTCCCAAAGTACTGGGATTACAAGCGTGCGCCACCACGCCCGGTCCTTTTATGTGTTTAATTCTTCACTCCATCTTTGTGTGTATTCCTTCCGGTGAAGTGCCCTTTCAATTCTTAACCATGCCCCCTCCCTTTGTTTTGTTTTTTAGTTGTAAGAATATTTTGTGTATTCTGGATTTAATCCTTTATCTAATGTATGTATTATAACTATTTGTCTCAATCTACATCTTTTCTCTATTGTGTCCTAAATGCTGTCTTTTGAAGAGCAAAATTTTAAATTTCGATGAAGTTCAAGCTCTCAGTCTTTTTGTTTAGTGACTTTTAGTGTATGTGTATACACACACACACACACACACACACACAAACATATATATATATATCTATATATATATCTTTGGTTTTTTTGTCTAAGGTTGTAAAGATTTTTCCTATGTTTTATTACAGAAATTAAATAGTTCTTGATAGTTCTTGTTTTACATTTAATTGTATAATCCACTTTGAGTTTAATTCTTACATGGCAAGAGGCAAAAATTTATACTTGGGAGGTTGAGATTGGAGGATCCAGGTTCGGGGCCGGCCTCAGCTACTTAGTGAGGCCCTCCGCAACTTAGTGAGACCCTGTTTCCAAATAAAGGATAAAAAAAAATAGGGCTGGGGGGTGTAGCTCAGAGGTAGAATGCCCCTGGGTTCAATCCCCAGTACCCAAAAAAAAATTATGTTCACTTTTTCCATATGTTAATTCACAATTTGACTCAGCACAATTTATTAAGAAACTTTTCTTTCTCTATTTAGTTGTTTTGGAATATTTTCCAAAAATCAATTAGATGTAAACATCTGTTTCTGGGCTCCATTATCTTCTGTTAATGTATATTTGAACGTCTACTAAATTGTCTTCATTACTGTAACTTCAAAATAAGTCTAAAATTTCATAGAGCCAGCTATGTTGTTCTTTTTATATATTTTTAAATAATTTTGGTTATATTAGGTCCTGTGCATATTTTAATGTCATATTATCAATTTCTTAAAATAAGCCTGTTCAAATTTTGATTGTCATTGCATTGAACCAATAAGATAATTTTAAGAGATTATCTTTCTTAAAAAATAGTGTCTCTGAGACTGACTGATCTCAGCATAATATTCTCTAGTTCCATCCATTTTTCTGCGAATTACATAATTTTGTTCTCCCTTATAGCAGAATAAAATTCCACTGTGCGTATATACCACTTTTTCTTTATCCATTCATCCTAAGCTGATGGACACCTAGGTTCATTCCACAATTTGACTATTGTGAATTGTGCTACTATAAGCACGGATAAGCACGTATCACTATAGTATTCTGGCTTTAATTCTTTCGGAAAGAAACCAAGGAGTGGCAAAACTGGGTCATATGGTGGTTCCATTCCTAGTCTTTTGAGGAACCTACATACTGATCTCCATGGTGGTTGTAGTAATTCACACTCCCACCAACAGTGTACAAGCTGTGGGGAGGGGATAAAGGAGGCTTGATGAAGGAAATAGTTCAAATAATGCCATGTCCATTTATAAAGGCAGCACTACCATTCTCGCTACCATGTATGGGCGTGGGGTGGGGCCTGGAAGGAAACACAGCAAGCACTGTGTGCATGTATGTTTGTATCTCTTTGATCCTCACGACGATGTGTAGCTATAATGCACCAATAAAATATATTTAAAAAACATATCGTTTCCTTATCTCTGAACTTAGTGTAGGTATTTTTAAATGCTTTCAGCAATGTATTGTGGTTTTCAGTCAAGCAGTTTTGAATGTTTTTAGTTAGATTTATTCCTAGGTATTTTATGGTAATTATATCATCTAGAAACAAGGAAGGTTTTCTGCTGCTATTAAAATGGTCTCTGTTTTCCTGCAACTGCTTTTATGGTGGTTACCTTATGCTTCCTTGTTCTGCCAAACATAAATCCATTTGTGTGTCTTGTCTTTCTCTAGACAGACTTGGCACTTTATAGAATTTGGTTCACCTGTTTGCCTTGTAACCTTAGTTCTGTAATGGATTAAAAAAAGTTTATGATGTTATAAATTTCCTAACTTCTTGTTTTTTTTTAAAAGAAAGCAGTATTCTCTGTTGTATCTGTATCCAAAGCAAACAGAACTGTTCGTATATTTTGCTGTTATGTTTTCATTATTTTCTGATCAAAATACATTTTCATACTTCTATCGGTACATTGTAGTCTCACATCATAATGTAGTTCATAGTGATAGGGACATACATGCACACAGCACTTGGTGGGCTTTCCCCTGGCTCCCTTCCCACTCCCCCCTTCCCCATACAGGATATTGAGATTGACATTGGTATTCTCGCATATGTACATAATGTCATTGGAAGTGATTCCTTCATTAATCCTTCCTTCCTCCCCACCCTCTCCTAGACCACCTCCCTCACTCCACTGGAGTTCCTCCTGGGATGTCTAAAGTCCCTCTTGTATTCCGAATACTCCCTAGCTTCCACATGTGAGAGAAAACACATGACTCTTCGCTTTTTGTGACTGACTAATCTCACATAACATAACGTTCTCTGGGTCCATTGAGTCTCCTGAAAAGACATAATTTTGTTCTTCTTTATTGCTGAGTAGAATTCCATTATGTGTATGTCCCATAATTTGTAATCCACTCATCTGTTGATGGACACCTGGGTTGGTTCCAAAATGTGGCTCTTACGAATTGTGCTGCTATATACATGGATGTGCATGTATTACTGTAATATTATGATTTCAGTTCCTTTGGAAAGATACCCAGGAGGTGGTATAGCTGGATCATATGGTATATTCCTATATTCCCAGTTTTCTGAGGAATCTCTACACTGATCTCCATAGTGGTCATACTAATTTGCAATACCACCAACAGTGTAGAAGAGTTCCTGTTCCCCCACATCCACACCAGCATTTATTGTTGTCTGACTTCTTGATGACTGCCATTTTGATGGGGGTTTAGATGGAATTTCGGCATAGTTTTGATTTGTATCTCCCTGAATGCTAACGATATTGAACATTTTTTCATGTATTTATTGGCCATTAGTATTTCTTCTTTTGTGAAGTATCTATTTAGTTCAATTGCCCATTTCTTGATTAGGTTATTTTTTTTTTAGTGTTAAGTCTTTTGAGTTATTTGTATATTCTGGATATTAGTCCTCTATCAGAGGGATAACTGGCAATGATCTTCTCACATTCTATAGGCTCTTTCTTTAGACTCTTTATGGTTTCTTTTGATGAACAGAAACTTTTTAGTTTAATGCCATTCCATTTATTAATTCTTGTTTCAATTTCCTGAGCTTTGGGGGTCTTATTGAGGAAGTTTCTAGCTGTGTCTGTATGTTGGAGTGTTAGACCTGTGCCCTTCTCTAGTAAATTCCAAGCCTCTGGTCTAATTTCCAGGTCTTTGATTCATCTTGAGTTGACTCTCATGCAGGGTGAGAAGGTAGGGATTTAATTCCATTTTTCTACAAATGGATAAGCAGCTTTCCCAAAATTTTCACTATGAATTTTTAACTGATTTATGAGATTTTAAAAGTGTCACTTAATTTTTATCATTTATATTATTGCTTCCTGGATTTTAGTTGCATTAGAGATCAGTTCTGTATGTTTTCAATTAATTGAAATATGTTGAACTTGTGCATCACTTGTTTGTGCTGGTGAAAATTTTGTTTTTACTTTATTCGAATTCGAATTCTGAATTTGTTAGTCATACTGTCCTAAAACATCTATTAAGAAAAATTGGTTAGTAGTTTTGTGTATGTCTGTATCTTTAGTAATATCTTAAATGCTTATGTTAGCAATTTATTTCTAGCACTAGTTCCATAAATTTGTGTTCCTTATATTTGACCGTACACTATTAGATGCATGGATATTTAAGAATGTTATATCTTTCTGATGACTTCACTCATTTATCATTATGAAAATACTCTTCACTTCTAGCGATGCTTCTTGTCTTGAAGTTTAACTTTGTCTCGAAGAAACAGCTCTACAATGGATTTCTTAGTAGTGTTTGCATGGCATGACTTTACCATCAGTTACTGGTCTACCAGAAAAAACAGGACCAGTAAGTTAGACACTATGATGGCTGGGATTTGAAATGCCCGCCCCCCTCAAGCCTCATGTGTTAGGCAATAAAGCTAGGTTCCGAGGTGGGGCATGACTGGAGGAGATGGGTCACTTGGGGACATGGCCTTGGTGACTATCTATGCCCCTGGCCACTTCCTCTCTCTTTCTCTGTTTCCTGGGCTCCATGGGGTAAGAGTGGATTTCCCTCTGGCATGCCCTAAAGCCCTGCCGACCAGTGGTTTCTGCTTTGCATCTGGCCAACTGTGGACTGAACCCTTTGACACCTCCATAGCTGTGCGCCAGTAAACCTTTCTCACTTTAAGTTGTGCTTGTCAGGAATTTTGGTCACAGCGATGTAAAAGCTGACTAAAACAGATACATAGTCGTCATTGAAAATACCCTGGTTTTGTCTGTTGAATGCCACGGTACTATTATTTTGTTGGCCTGAGTTCCTTTCCATGCCTTTATTCATCTGTCTACCCAAGTATTTATTAAGGGTCTATAAAATAGCAGGCACTCAGCTGTAATTTGGGAAAATATCGATATAAATACAAACTTCATGCCAGTAGAGCCCAGCGTTTAGCATCCCACAAAGATCCGTTGATGTATAGACTCAAGCATATTAGGTCCTGCCCAAGGTTGGCCACTTTGCTGAGTTGAGTGTGTTTCCCAACTTCTCTGTGAATTCTTTCCTTTCTAGATCAGGGACCCCATGCTTATGGCCGGAAGCAGGCATTCAAGTAGGCACACATCAGCCATTTCTTACATGCTATATCAATCAAGTGAGCTGAGAAAAAAAATAACTCTAAAGTTTATAGTACTTGAATACATATTTGCATGCAGTAGACATAGTTAAATTAGTCAGGGTATAATTTATCCATAGGCACTTATTCTGGTTTGAAATTGAAGACCCAGTCATAAGCCAAAATGAAAGGGAAAACTAAGTAGTCCTCTGAAGAATAAGTATAACATTACTTTATCTTCATAATTTAAGACTAAGATATGAAGTCATTAAATATTTTGGCCCTAAGAAGTGTATTTTCTAAGCAGGCTATAAGATCACATAATTACTATGTATACTAAGAATATTTAATAACCACATTATACATAGTTATTATGATATATTATGGAGTAGAGTTCTGTTTTCACTTTGAGAATTAACATCCCTCCCACACTTATAAATCAAAGAATTGGTTTTTAACTGATTAAATCACTGTTCCCTTTCTTGTACTTTTTGGAATGATAATAACTTACTTTTGATTATTCTTACTTGATACTGTCCCAGCTTACCTGTATACTATCATCTCTCTGTGTTTGTATGACTGTAGGAAACTTCAGGCTTCTTTTTAGTGAGTAATTAATTTTTAATATCACAAATAGGCCGGGCGTGGTGGCGCACCCTTGTAATCCCAGTACTTTGGGAGGCTGAGACCGGAGGATCCGGGTTTGCGGCCAGCCTTAGCTCTCTCTCTCTCTCTCTCTCTCTCTCTCTCTCTCTCTCTCTACCTAGTGAGGTCCTCCGCAACTTCGTGAGACCCAGTTTCAAAATAAAGTATAAAAATAGGGCCGGGGGTGTAGCTCGGAGATAGAACCCCTCTGGGTTCAATCCCCGGTACCGCAAAAAAAAATATATATATCACATATGGTCTGACACTGATGATCGTATATATTGCATAGGTTCCTCTTATATATTGAGGGAGCTTGAGAGAATTTTAACTGCATTTCTGTCATGCATTACATTTTTTGTGTGTGTGGCAATCTGACATTGGTGTCACTTATGTAAGCTAGGAAAAGCCATAGAGAATCCTTCAATACTTACCAACAGAAAATACTTTATGCAGTCTTTTGTCTTTATTTTTAATCCTAATGTGGTAGGGGTGAGGAGATTACATTCCAACCAAAGCAAATTTAATTGTTAAACTCACATTTAACACATACTTTTTCCATCCCTGCTTTTACGGCATTTACAATTTAATAGAAATGAGGCAGAAATAAACAAGGCATAAACATTTTTATTACATATAAATGATCCAAAGATCAAAAACATACAAAAAAAAAAAAAGGATTCTGAGAGTCATTAGGACCAGCAGCATAATTTGAGGAGTTCAATAAAAAATGAAAACATGGGGCCCTTTTTTGTGTGTTTGTGGTAACGGGGATTGAACCCAGGGGCATTCTATTTCTGAACTACACCCCCAGCCCTGTTTTATTTTTTATTTTTATTTTGGAAACAGAGTCTCCCTAAGTTGCTGAGAGTCTTGCTGAGTTGCTGAGGCTGGCTTTGAACCTTCAGCCTCTCAAGTATTGGGATTACAGGCATGTGCCACCATGCTTGGTCATGGTACCCTTCTGGGAAAAAAAAAAAGAGAGAGAGAATATCAAGATGGCAAAGAGCAGCACATAAAGCCAGCCCTAAAATATGACTGGGAAGGGTCAACAGGGATTTTAAGGATGTTTTAGTCTTTTGTTGTTGTTCTTGTTGGTTTGGTTTGGTTTGCTTTGCTTTGCTTTGGTGCTGGGGATTAAATCCAGAGGCATTCTACCTCTGAGCTACACCCCAGCTCCTTTAAAAAAAAATTTTTTTTGTACTGGAGATTGAACCCAGGGGCATTCTACCTCTGAGCTATACCCCCAACCCTATTTTATTTTTATTTTGAAACAGGGTCTCATTAGGTTGATGAAAGTCTCACTACTTGCTGAGACTGGTCTTGAGCCTGTGATCCTCCTGTCTCAGCCTCCCAAGTACTGGGATTATAGGTGTGTGCCACCATGGCTGGCTTGTTTTTAGTCTTTAAATAAACTTTAGGAGTTAACAATGATAAGGGGGAGCCATTCCTATATGCCAGATGGAGTGAACTGCAGGAGTGTAGGCCCTGACCTGCTTGAGGAATAGATAATCCTGTGAAGCGGAGTCATTTGGACCAAGGGAGAGGGTTGTATAAGACAAAGCCTAGGGCGAGGTTGGAGAGCTCTGTAGGGCATAGGTAAGTCATGTCAGAGAGTAAGAATTTGACAAGCCTATCAAGACTTTTAAGGACTGAAAATTCCCCACATTTTTATAGGACTGAATAATTTGCATTGATTCCTTCCTAAAATTTGTGATGTCATTTCCTTGTCTCTTTAGTATTCTTTCTTCTGGTGTATCTAGTGGTAAGGGAAAAAATATGACTTAGGTCCCTCTCTCTCCTTACCTTCATACCTTCTTTCCTCCTTCCCTTCCTCCCTCTCTCCCATCTTCTGTACTTGAAGGCCTGTTTATATGTCAAAATCATAAGTAGTTTAGGATAATTCACTCAACGGTTTGGTTTTATGAGAGATTTATTCATTTGTTGGACTGAATAGACTTATTGATTTGAGTGAAACAGAGAAACCAATATCTCCCCAAAAATCAATTGAAATAAATTAGAAAAGAGTCAGTTAATATATATATAACATATATATATATTATCTGTATAATCTGTATTATATCTCTCTATATCTCTATATAGATACATATATGTATACATAGCATATATATGCATTTTATATGTACATACTATATATGTACATGCATATTATCTATAAACATATTTGGTATAATCTTGAATTTAAAACAAGTGGGAGGAGATAACTAGCAATCTTTCTCTTAGAAAACTTTGTTTACCCATTAAATCTAAGTAAAAACTAATTGCTTTAGACTAGAAATAAACTATACTATTATCATAGCTTTTATATGCCTTAAGTGGCCATTCATATAGATAATATTACATGGCTAAAGTAATCCTATCCACTTAGTCAAAATGATTTAGAATTATTTATTCCTTCATTATTATTTTATTTACTTATTCATTCAATATCTATTTATTAACTATTCTACTTTATTAATTTACTAGATAATTGCCAGATTATATGGTTCCCAAAGACATAAAATTAATTTGGTTGATAAGAAAACTCAAATATTATTTTAAAATGAGAGATCATTATAAACAAGACAAAATATGAATTTATACAGTTTTTAAAATTTAGGTTGATTGTAGAACAGATACTTCTGATGTCTGTGATAATGAGTAATAAAAAATTTCTTTTGTGCCCTATTGGATTTTGAATTAGACTATGTCCATATTTTTAACACACTTTTATTGGTACAGTGTAATTATACATCATAATAAGGTTCAGAGTGATAGAAATATACATGTCCATAGCCGTTGATGTATTTCCCTCCAAATTCTGCTCCAGTCCCTCCATGTCCCCATACATATTATTGAGATTGGTACTGATAATGTCATATATGGACATAGCATTATTTGAAGTGTTCTTTTCTTCAAGTCTTCCTCCCTCCTTCCTTCCCCGCATCCCTTTCCACTATTCTACTGTTATCTGTCCTCATTTATCTGAAGTCCGTTTTGTTTCCCAACATGTTTCCTCTAGCTTCCACATATGAGAGAAAACATACAACCTTTCACTTTTCGAGACCGACTGATCTCGCTTAGCATACTATTCTCTAGTTCCATCCATTTTCCTGCAAATTACATCATTTCTAAAGAATTTTCATAATGGGCTAACTAGTTACATAGTTTTTTGAAAATTATAATATTAAATAAATGAATGCTTTAAAAATAATCCTCCATTTCAGTACTGGAATGAAAAGAAAAATGTCACTTGTGTTTGTGTTCATTTTTTTTTTGTGTGTGTGTTAGAAATAGTTGTGATGAAGTCAGTAACTCTCCCATACCCTGCTTCAGGACTGTGGGATATTTCTTGACATGGAGAATGAAAATCTGAAAGCGCTTTTCCTAGTTGTTGCCTTTGCTCGACTTGTTTATTGGCACTTCTGAATAGAAGCATTATTTTCTCTCTTTTTGTGAGTCCCTGCCCAGAACGTACTTGTTCACTGGGGAGTGGTGGGGAGGTGGTAGCAGTCTTTCACATCATCTGGTGCTGGCTGACAAAGTAGCATGTTGGCTGGAAGATCTAAACTGAATGATGATGTGGGAAGGCTGCATACTCTTTTGATGTTATCAACCTCTTTTAAGAACCATATATGACTTAAAATATTGTTTATTTAACATAGTCCCTATTTATACTGTGATTAGCAAATTCTTGAATAAACCCCTCTTGTTTGGCAAACACTTAACCCTGTAAATAAAATACAAAATATGTTTTCATTCAAATGTGGTCTATGCTACTGTTATATTCAGGTTTCCAGGGAAATCAAAAGGCCGGAGCCCATTTCTCAGAGCCCAAAGTATCAGACATTTTGGTGTAAGAAGAAAAAAAAACTAATAAAAGATTCATGGTATTAATATATTTTGACATGGTAGGCATTCAAATAGTGAGAATAATGGGCACTTAACGTGAGTAATTCAGCATGAAGAAAAGTTTATTATCTTTGGAGCTATCAGTCAATCAATGTTGGTAATAACTGCTTTTCCTTATTAGCTCACATAATAGCATCTAGGGAAAATTAACAGTTGGATTTAAGCACACAACCTATGGAAATTTGGAAATGAATACTTCTTTTCCTGCCAATTTATCATTAATATAAATGTTGATTTTTATTTATGTAAATTTTGCTGTGATGGTGCATGAGGTAAAAAAGAATGTGATTGCTATACTTGCTTCAAGGAAGGCTCATGGCAGATACTGCATCCTTAATGTATGTCTCTGTGGAGGCCGTGCATAGTACGGCCCCACACAGCATCCTCAGAAGTGGCCTTGTTCATCAGCCAGCCTTCTTAACTGCATGATCTTAGTAAGTCATCCAGTCACTGTGAGTTTGTTTCCACGCCTGTAAAACTGGGAATAATTACCTGTAAAAATATGATTTTATAGGTAAGTGTAACAACAACTATACAGATAATTTTTATGACATAATATTTCATATAAATGACTCATCAAAATAACAGTTCCAGCCTTGAGGTCTCGCCATGTGCGAGTATGCATTATAGGTCAAGAAGCAATAAATAAGTAAATGAATAAATATGTATATGTGTATACTTATATAATAAATATATGTATTTATTGTCAGACAGTCATATTTACAGGGGCCTTATCTGTTGGGCCCCTGTAAACAGATGCATGCAATAAGGTCACCATTTCAGACTGGCTCAGCTAGGTACACAGTACATGCTGAGTGCAAATTCTCAGCAAGCAGACAAGCTTCCTTGGACTGGAGGGGACCTAAAGGTGGACTTTGATGACCTTCAATTCTCTCTGAAATGTTTACCTTGCCCCTCCCTAGACTTAGCTCATGACTGCCACACCCTAAACCCAGCTTGTGATTGCCTTTTCCTAAAACTTAGCCTGTAACCCTAAACTTAACTCATGACTCCCTTGCCATATGCTTTGTTTAAACCCTTAATAAAAAAGGACACCGGCCACAGGAGGTCAGGAGAATTGCTTGGCTGACCCCATTATTAAAAATAATAATTTTGGACCCAGAGTCGTTCATGCGAGGGACTTCAGCAAGCAGCAAACGTGGCTCCGGTCCATCACACTTGTCACCATTTTTAAAGGGCATTCTTTTTTGTCCAGTTAATTTCCATCTCAAATCTTGGTTAAATTTTCATAACTTCAAGATGCAAATGGCTTAATTATAGCCTTGCATGAAAATCTGAGTGACATTAAATATAGATAGATCATATGTTACTAACAGAAAGCTAACCAGGTGTTGTTTTGTTTTAATGAACGTGTACTAGGGCTAGTTTCAGGGCTAGGTTATAAACTACCTCTGGTTAGTAACTGCATCTTATCCATCCCAGTACCAAGCACAGGGATGGAAACAGAGAACATGCTGAGTATGTTTGGCTTCAAGTAGGGACCATGAGCAACTCCAATGGGAGAATATATCCAATAAATTTGTATAAAGTTAATGCTGCGCCTAAGATCGGTCTTCTTTCTTCTGTATTACCTTCTGCAAAGCATTCCAGTGATGGGAGGGATCCAAAAAGGGGAGAGAGAGTTTGTCTCATAGTAAACATTATTGTCTGGCTAAATAGGAGATTGGGAAAGTGTTTCCACGGTTTCATTGACTAATCAAAGCATCTTTTAGTTGGCACCGACTTTCCCTTTTTTCCATTTTAGTATGTAATTTTCACATGAGGTGAGAAAGTCTATTTTAAAATCATTTCAAAATTTCCTAACACAATCTGGAAGCTATTTTGGAGATGTGGCATTCCCAGAAGAATAAAATAGATTAAATGCTAAATAAGTGTATTAAAAAATAGATTGCCTTAAAGATACTGAGGTGTCATTACCACTTTGAGAAAATCATAGCTTAGAATTATAACTCAGGTTGTTGTTGTTGTTTTTTTTTACAAGTCAGGTTAAAAAATACATAAAATTTGAATCACCAATAAGACTTGTTTTTCATTTAAAAGAATATTGATGGCACATGGAAATACAGTGTCTCCTAACTAGTGTATATTTTTGTACAGTCTCTTAATAACAAATACATTTACAGGAATTGGATACCACTTACCAAGTTCATAAAACTGTTTAATTTTTAGTGATCTCCCATGATTCTTAAAGAATAAAAGTAAGCTGGGTGCAGTGGCACATGCCTCTATTCCCAGTACCTGGGAGGCTGAGACAGGAGTACCACAGGTTTGAGGCCAGCCTTAGCAACTTAGCAAGGCCCTCAGCAACTTAGCAAGGCTCTCAGTAACTTAGCAAAACCCTATTTCAAAATCAGATAGGGCTGGGATTGTAGCTTAGAGATAGAAACCCCTGAGTTCAATCTCTAGTATCACCCCCCTCAAAAAAAAAAGATTTAAAATAATTTCAGGAGACTGGAGACTTTTTGAAGGCTGCGTGATCTTTAGCAATAGTTGTTTGCTCTTGTTGTTCATCAGAGTTATTGGGGATGGGAGAGGGGGTCAGTGTACAAAACCATTGATATCCAGATGTATCTAGAATAGTCAAATCAGAATTGTTGGCAGTAAGGACTGGGCGCAGTATTTTTAAAAGTTCTCCAGGTTAATGTGTAGCCATTGTTGACAATCACTGATGTCCCTAGAAAAAGAATGGAAGGTTGATGGCACCAGGACCCTCACTTTCCCTGACTCTTGACAGAAGACATTGTCGATAGATCTTAACATATATTTTTGCTGAAACCAGGTTCAAGTTGCAGGTTTTTTATTTCATTTTTAGTCAGTATTCTCCATATAACTACTATCAAACAACCATCCTTGACACTCCACTTAAAAATGTGTTTGCTATCTCTGAGAAAGGCTATTCTAATTGCTAGGTTGGGAGAAGATGTGAGTAAATATTTATGGATTGATCAGGCTGCCCTCTGTACCCACTAGCAGATTTCCTGATACTCCATGAGCTCTTTACCCAGCTTGGACCAGTGTTTATGATCAGAAAACGAATGAGGCATTCCATTCTTGCCTCAGAAAGTTCACCAGCCCCCTTCTCAAGCAATTCCTGAGTGTAAAGTTTTTTAAAAATAATATCTGATCCAAACTAGAAAACTGTCCTATATTTCTATTTGATATAAGTAAACCCTATATCCTAATTAAAATCTGCATTTTATCTAATAGGCAGACAGTACATATAATGTTAATGTGTTAAAAGTTATAGTTGACAAAAGGAAAGACACCTTTAACAGAGGTATCATATTAAATAAGAAATTTCTGCAGAAGGATTACTGAATTAACCCAAAGTACATGTCAGTGAATAGCCAGGGCCATGTGTATATTGTACTTCATTTATTTATTTATTTATTTTTGGTACTGGAGATTGAACCCAGGGGCATTCTACCTCTGATAGGTAGATACATATAGGGCTACACCACAGCCCTATTTTTTATTCTTTATTTTGAAACAGGGTTTCCCTAAGTTGCTGAGGGTCTCACTAAGTAGCTGAGGCTGGCCACGAACCTACAATCCTCCAGTCTCAGCTTCCCAAGTACTGAGATTACAAGCATGCACCACCATGGCCAGCTGTATTGTACTTTAAAAGCACAAAAATTAAAGAAGCAATGTCCTCTAGGCTTCACCCTCTGAAGAGTAATCAATATGAATTTATTCCTCCTTATATTCACAAATTGTTATCCTCAAATTTTAGAAATTTTTCTTATTTTCAAAATAATCTATAATTTCTAATTATGTTCTCCCATGCAATTACATCCTATGCTTCCTTAATATTTTCTGTCTCAGTTATTCTGTGGTCTCCTTAATTACCTGCAAGTACAGAGGAAGTTTGAAAATATTCTCATTAATTTTGCCATAATGAGTCCACCGGTGTGCTCTTGATTGGCAGCCTTTATCAGATGAGGCTGTCCAAACTCTCCTATTTTTCCTTTTCTGTGAAGAGAGGCTTTGGGGAAGCCCACAAGACTTTGGTCTAGGAGAGCTATTTAGCTATCACAAGGAATTTAATCTGCTTTATATGCCCAGTGGCATTCTTGAGATACTCTTCATTAGAAATCCAGATTCTAAATCCACCTGTTTCTTTGAGACATATGAATCTACTTAACTTTCCATAATTCACTTCAAAATGATGAACCCAAAGGAAACAAATATATCTTGTGCTTAAATAGTCTATGAAGTTAGTAGATGTTGAGACAAACTGCAAAGTAATTATAGCACTCCTATTCAAGATCCTAGGAATGTATAGCTAAATGGAATGATTTTTATTTTTTTTACTTTATTTCTTACTTTCCTAGCTTTATTGAGGTATAGTTGAAAAGTAGAAATTGTATATATTTAAGGTGTGAAATATGATGATTTGATGTTCCTATACCTTGTGAATTGATTACCACAAACTAAAACATCCATCTCTTTACCTTCTGCTCAGTTTTTCTGTAAAACTAAAATGAATCTGTTAAAAATGACAGGCAAGCCAGGTGTGGTGGTACACGTGTGTAATCCCAGTACTTGGGAGACTGAGACAGGAGGATCACAAGTTTAAAGCTATCCTTGGCCACTTAGTGAGGCTAAGCAACCTAAAGAGACCCTGTTTCCAAATAAGATATAAAATTGGGCTGGGGGTGTAGCTTGGAGGTAGACTGCCTCTGATTTCAATCCCTAGTACCACACACACACACACACACACACACACACACACATACACATACACACACACACAAAATGACAGTCAAAAATGTTGAATATTATTAAAAACCTAAGACATAAAAATACCTTCATAACATCTATACTTGTGTTTGACCATACATCTAGACATCATCACTTAGTCTGAGTGGCATAAAATTAACCACCATAGCAAAGATATTTGATTGCCTGTGTAGGAGAAGTTGCAATTAGAGTGGTGATAGGATTTTATTTGGCTGCACTGATAATAAATAAAGATTGAGAAAAGGATGAAATGACAGAAGAAGAGGTGACAGAGAGATGAAAGTTGGCCTTAACATCTTGGGGCATGAGAGAATCATTTACTGCAGGATCCGGTTCTTTTTTTTTTTTTTTTTTCTTTATAGACTTGGAGCTTAACCTTGCTTGAAATGATGATTTTAATTGTTTAACAAGTGTCTCAGTCAGCATTTTCACTGCTATAACCCAAAAGACCTGACCACACAACTCAGAGGAAGGAAGATTTATTTGTTCACAGTTTCTTGAAGATTCCAGGTTTAGTC
The DNA here is from genome assembly GCA_004027185.1 of Glis glis. Taxonomy (NCBI): domain Eukaryota; kingdom Metazoa; phylum Chordata; class Mammalia; order Rodentia; family Gliridae; genus Glis; species Glis glis. The sequence continues at coordinate 1,049 of PVJS01035901.1, read as the reverse complement.
CATGTGAGGCTGGGGTCTGAAGTTCAGGGCATGGTAGCAGGAAGTGGAGAGAGAGAGAGAGAAAGAGAGAGAGAGAGAGAGAGAGAAGCTCCCCTCTCACATCATGGAGACTGGAAGCAGAGAGAGAGCCAGCAAGCAAGAGGATTCAAAGACACAAGCACAATCCCTAAGGCCACACCCCCAGGGATGCACCTTCTCTAGCCACACCCCACCAGCCTATCACCCAGATAAATCCATTGCAATGGATTTATCTACTGATGAGATTACAGCTCTCATGACTTAACTATATCAACCGTGAGCTCTTCGGGGGACATTCTATATCTGATCATACCAACAAGAATTTACTAAGCATGGTGTATAGAGCTAGGTACTGAATGCAGCTTGATTCAAGCTCACATGACACAGATAGTTTATTGAAAAAGGTAATGAACACAGAGAAAAATACATGAGCAAAAAGATCATCTAAGTAGTTTGAAGGAATAAAACTGAGTGGAGATGCTGTGACAGAATACTCTAGCTTGCTTATAGAGGTGGGATCAGGGAAGGCCCCTGGAGAAAGAGGAGTCTTGAAGGTTGAGAAGGCAGTCCACCATATGAAGAACCAAGAGGAAGGTAGTTAGGAGGTAAGAATAGAGGGAGAAGAGAAGGAAAGCAAAATCCAGCACACATCAGGGCCTTACACATCATACAAAAGTTCAGATTTAAACAGAACAGGTAGAAAATTAATTTTGGTAAGAGTAGAGGTGCTGAGAAAGAGCTGGACCAAGGACTAAAGAGTAAAGGTGGATATACAGAGGATAAAAGGGTGTTAGATGTATTTTAGAGGATTTATTGGATGAATAGTGTATATAGAGTTACAGAAACGGAGACCAAACATTCTTTGGTTATTGTTTCTGATTTCTATCCCTCCCTACAGAAAATTTAGAGGAAAAGTGATAGATTAAAAATTTACTGATGTGTGCACGTATACTTCTACCACCCTGAAACCCATCAAGATGTATGATTACAATGCATCAATAAAAAAAAAAGTTTTAGCCGGGCGTGGTGGC
>PVJS01035900.1:0-20739 GCA_004027185.1 Glis glis | reverse complement strand
AGTTTCTTGTAGACAGCATATAGTTGGATTATGCTTTTTGATCCACATTGCCAGTCTGTGCCTTTTAATTGGGGAGTTGAGTCCTTTGACATTCAGTGTTATTATAGAGATATGATTTTTGTTTCCTATCATTTTTGAGTTTTATTTTCTATTTGCTGTGGTGACAAATCTCCTTGTTTAGTTGCTTACCTGGTGGAGTGTGACTGCATTTTAGAAAAGGATGTGAAAGTTCAGTTATTCACATTGAAGTTCTACAGGACAAGCCCTGAAGCAAAGGCAAACAAACTCTACCAGCCTCCAGAGAGAACAGATCTAGGGGACAGGAGAACTGGAATTCATTACCATGCATTCGTCACTTGGGAATGTGAAAACAAACAATAGACAAGGAACTAAATGAAAAAAGGACTTGAAACACAACCAGGGAGCTCTGCTGTGTGATGTCTGGGTATCAGGAATGGATGTGGGTGTGGAAGGAATCATCACACAGAGAAGCTAGAAGGCTGTGGAGGGTACTCGAGATGGAGGGAACTTCATGATCAAAACACAGAGCCATAGCACTGTGGGGCCTGTTTCAGTGGAAGCTCAGAGTGGAAATGCTGTTCCTAGAGCATTTGTCCCATGGGGGTAGCCATTCAGGGGCCACATGGAGAAGGGTCCTGTGTTTCCTGGAAGCTCCCTCAAGATGGTGGGCACATCACCCACTGCATGCCCAATGGATCTTAGATGACATATGGACCAATAGCCCTTTTCATATTTTATTTTGAAACAGGGTCTCACTAAGTTGCTGAGGCTGGCCTCAAACCTGCAATCCTCCTGTCTCAGGCTCCCAAGAACTGAATTATAGGTTTGTGCTACCACACCCAGCAGAAGTGTTGTTTTATATCCAGTAGTCTAACTTCTAATGTGATTTTGATCAAAGATCCAAAAGATGGGAGAGAAAGCTGTGCAGTCACCTGGGGAAGGGCACCAGAGGCTCCCTTGCAGGGGGGAAGCTGGCATCCATGGTGATGAGCCAGTGTGGATGGAATTCAGTGGCTATGCAGGGCCTTATGGTCATAATAAGAACTTGGCTTTACTCTGAGCAAGACAGGAAACCAATAGAAGATTGAACAAAGTAATAACATGATCTAACTCACATTCAAAAAGGATCACTCTGGTTGGTCTTTTGAGAAGCAATCAAAGAGGGACATGGGTAGAAGCAGGGAGACCTGGGGAGTAACTGCAATGATCCTGGAAGGAGCTGAGGCTACAGCAGGGCAGGAGAAGGGGAGGGGGCTGGAGGTGGCAACAAACACATGCGTCTTAGAAAGATTTAAAAAATACTCTCATTAGGTGTGGTGGTGCATAATCCCAGTACTTGGGAGGCTGAGATAGGAGGATCACAGATTTGAGGCCAGCTTCATCAATTTAGAGAGACCATTTCAAAATAAGAAATAAAAAGGGCTGGCAGTAAAGCTCAGAGGTATAATGTCCCTGAGTTTAATCCCTAGTACAAAAAAATAAATTAATTACTTAAAAAACTCTCAGGGTAACCTCTTTTTCTCGGGCCAAAAAAAAAAAAATCCAGAAACCTTACTACTTAAGCAAAGTAGTAAGATTCAAAGTGAACCACGTAAGTATTTTCAACATCAGGTCAATTATCTGTAAAATGATTTCAATTTTTTCTTAAATACTTACTGCATGTATCATTGCTTGTCTATGCACAAAATATATCCAGCAGATATCCAAAGAGAGTGGTCACAACTTCTGTTGAATTCACATAGAAGATAGCGGCTGGCCTTTCCTACACACCCTACCATGCCTTTTGTATTTGTGTATGTGTGCATATTTGCAGATTAGCCATAAACAAACACCATGCCAAGGTTGAGATGGAGGGAGATAATTTACTGACAGTCCACCATATGCCAAGAAGCCTGCTATGCACTAGATACAGTGACAAATAAGACCTGGTCCTTTGCCTGGAGGAGCAGGGAGAGGAAGTATTTAAATCACACAGAAATCTTCCCAGAGGAGAGCTGAGCTGGCTTTGAATGAACCAGAAGAAGTTAACTTGGTAAAGAGGAGTGAAAGGTGTGTCCTGGGGAAAGCAGGTTCAAAGGCATATCAGAATTCAGTCATTCAGCACCTTTGCACTCTACACCTACCTTGTGCCCAGGCACCGTTCTAGGAAACAGGCCATGCAGATATTTGGTGGAAGGTCCTTCCAGGCAGAGGGAAGAGCAAGGCTCTGAGACAGGAGTCTGCCTGACATGAGGGAGGCACATCAAGACAGGCAGAAGGGAGGTGAGAAAGAGGGAGAAGGTGGAGGTGCAGGCAGAGGGTGAGGACCCTATAAGGCATTGCAAGGATCTAGGCTTTTATAAGACGGCAAGTCACAGGGGGCTGAGATGGCATGCTTTAGCAGGATCGCAGCTGCTTGGCAAGGGCAGAAACGGGAAGAGAAGTTAGGAAGCTGGTGCAGTATCTGGGCCTTGGATCAGGGTGGTAATACTGAAGGGGTGAGTCTTTGAAGGTATTCTGATTCTGACTTTTGGTCTGTTCGGAGATATATTCTGAGGGCACAGTTGACAAGTTTGGTTAATGCTTGACATACAACAAACAAGAGTCGAGAATAATGCAAGGCTTTGAACCTGAGGAGAGGGAAGGATGGAGTTCCCATTTCCTGAGATGGGAAGACTGAAGGAAAATGGGTTTTGAGGGGGGAAAGATCAAGAGTTCAGTTCTGGATGTGTTAGGTTTGGGGTGTCCATTAGACATCCAACTGGAAGCATTAAAAAAACAGTTTGAGATAGGATTCGATTCACTTCAGGGAAAGGTTTGGGATTGGGAGTCATCAGCACACAGATTGAATTTAAGCCTTGGAAGTGGGTGAGATCATATTTTTTGCAAGAAATCACAGATGCCCTGGTAAAGCTGGAGGGACGGTTCCATGAGGGGTCCTGGGTGGGAAACCATGTAGAGAGGTGGGCATGGGCCATCCCTGAGGAGCCTCATGTGCAAGGCTGAGCTGCACAAGCTTTCTTATGAAAGCCATGCAGAGCCCCGGGGCAGCTTTGAAACGAAGTGAGATGATTCGATTTGCATTTTCAAAAGCTGAGTCAGACAATAAATATCTTGCGTGAGCATCGGCTGGCCTGGCCTGCCCCCACACCCCTCTCACTGGTAACTGGGCCTCCATCCTCCTTTCAGGCTCCACACTCCCCAAGGGAGGACGGACAGCCACTGCACCCACCCTTGAACCATCGCACCGGACCACACGGGGTGGCTTAGACGCTTTCCATGGACTTTGAATCCAACGTGAATGACAACCAAGGACTGAAAACCGAGCCGACTCAGCCCACAGCAGGGATGGCTAGGTCTGTCAACCAGAGTGTTAAACCAGTGTCCCTCAGGGAAGCTGGGCTCCCCACATGGTGGCTGATTTCTCCCAAGTGTTCCATGGGAATTAGGCAGAAGCCACAAACCCTTGAAAGTCAGGCAGCATCCTTCCAGAGGATTTGCTGCCTGTGAGTCACAGGCTTGCTGAGATAAAGGGAGAGGGACAAGAGGCCATAACTTGACAAGGCAGTGGCGTGGGGGGTAACGTTGTAGAAGAGCATGTGGGAGGTAAGGGAGATATTGCTGCGGCCGTCCTCAGAAAACACCATCTGCCACAGCGACAAAGGGGCCTCAGACTGCATCGGCCAGGCACCAGCTGGACAAACCCTTTATTTCCAGACATTCTCTCCTACCAGGGTCAAAGCAGCTCCTGCTCAGAGCCAGACACCTATCTTGTTTATGACAGAAAGGAACCATCTCACGTTTGAATCCATCCTGAAAAGCAGGCAGTCCCAACGTCACAGTGGGTGCAGGCATGAAGAATCCCACAGAGCAAAAGACAAGCCCAGCATGGTGGCACACACCTGTAATCCCAGTAGTTGGAAGGCTGAGGCAGGAGGAGCGCAGGTTCAAGGCCAGTCTCAGCAACTTAGCGAGGCCCTCAGCAACTTAGTGAGACCCTGTTTCAATATAAAAAATAAAATAAGGCTGAGGGGTGTAGCTTAGAGGTAGAATGCAGCTCAGAGGTATAATGCCCTGTGTTCAATCCCCAGTACCTGCCCCCCCCAACACACACACCCAGAATGAAGGACATACAAAAATGGAAGCCCCTGTGCTCTCTGGAACTCCCACGCCGGGGCGGAGGCTCAGACACCAATTCTACTGCTATCTCCGTGGGAAATGACGAGCTCAGCACCCTGCACACGCAGGCTTCGCGGCATGACGTGGTTAATTGAATCTATTATTTCTTTTCATCCCTACAAAAATACTCTAGCATTTCCTTAGTAACCTATTCTCCAGTGTTTCAACCTACTTGGTTAAATCATTTAAAGTAATCGGCCTAAATTGTTCATTCACTTTGATCCACTTCAGGGAATCTATCCCGAAAGAAAAAGCTTTCTGCAGAAGAATGTTCACAGCGGCATTATTTATATTTAAAAGTGGGGATTTTAAATTTGCCATGAAAGGAGTGCTTAAGTAAGTGTGATACATCAATTTAGTTGACAATTAGGTGACATCTAAATTTTTTCATTAATAGATAACAAAAAGGTGCCCAAAAGATAAAATATTAAGTGAAAAATCAGGATATAAAATTACATGTCTACAGATTAGAAATACGTACAAATAAATCTAAATCCAGGAGAAAAAATGGAGAAGGAAATATAAACAATGATGAAAAGATGAACTTTGTTCCCTTCTACTTTTCTGAATGCTGAATTTTTGTAATGAAAAGAAAATTTCTAGAAGTGCCTTCTTTAGCTTATATCATTTAAACATTTCCCTTGATTTGTATCCTCACAGGACTTGAAATGCTATCAAGTCCCAAACTTGACAGGGTAAGTTAGACAGGTTTTCATGAGCATCTATCACATGCCCGGTACTGTAAGAGGCTTGGGTATATAAGGCGAGGTCTTAGTGGACTATGGCACTGTTTCTGGGGCAATATACAGTTGTCCCTCAGTATCTGCAGAGAATTCTTCCAGAAGCCCACTGAATACCAAATCCTACAGATGCCCAAGCCCATATATAAGATGGTAGTGTTTGCATATAACCTAAGCATATCCTCCCAAGTACTTTAAATCATCCCTAGATTATTTATAATAGTTAACAAAATATAAATGCTATATAAATATTTATTTTACTGTATTGTTTAGGGAACAATGACAAGAAAAAAGTCTGCATGTTCAATACAAATGCTTCCTTTCCCAAATATTTTCAGTCCCCAGTTGAGTCAAGAGCAGATGTAGAGCCTGTGGGTGGGGAAGGCCGAGAGCAGTATAAGGGAATAGTGAGATTGTTCCCTTATAAGAAAAATAAGAATGATAAAAAGATCACTTCCCTCCCAGGACTGTTGTGACCATGTCACCAAGATGCTATTGAGCATATATAAAATACTAAAGGTCACATTCTAATTCAATCCTTCTTCCATCACTTGTGGTAAAATCCACCACAGCCTGTCCTTTTTGATGCTGAGTTTTAGGGCCAAGTCCTAAGGGAATACATTCCCTGGGGCAAACACCCTGAGACATGTGAGGAAGCACCTGGGGCTTACAGAGAACTCGCCTGGACTTCCTATGCGCACCTCATCCCTGCTGCACGGGGAGCATGCACCTTCTCCCCCATCTGGCAAATTAGGAGAGCTCAGAGAGGGAATTTAGAAACAAAGAACTGGGGAAGGACTCAGAAAAGTTCATGACCTGCCCAGGGTTATGAAGTTAGTCAGTAGCAGGGCTGGAGCTCAGATCCAGTGCCGAGGCTTGCAACACAGACAATGTGAGACTTGCAAACGCACACTGTTCTTAACCTGGGTGTTCTGTCAATCTAAACAGACACACAGTTTGTGCTTACGGTTTTGCGTATGGATGTTTCTACCTTAAACAGCAGCATTTCTGGAGACACTAAGCTGGGGGCAGGGTTCCCCATCTGTCCTTGTCATCAACTTGTGCTGCATAGGAAAGTATTTCTAGGCCTTGGCTTCCTCGTGTCAAAAATCAGCAATTTTCACATAATCACCAAGGTTCTGACACACATTCTAGTCTAGATGTAGCAATGGGAATTCCCGCTCATTAAAGATTTTTATTTAAATCAACAGGTTTGAGGCGCAGATTTATTTGCATAGCCAAAATGTAAGAACTGAACAGTAGGTATTATTTTCCCACTGGCAATTAGGAGGAAAACGCGTTTCCCGATGAACAATCTGCAAATTGTAGGTTCCCTTTCATATGTCACCACAGAGTTGTCAGATGGGGAAAAAAATGCAGTATGCTTGCTTTTGGCTGGAGCTTACTTATTTCTGCAACTTCTCTGTGACCTACACTCTCTACTATTTTGAAGGGCTGACATTTCCCAGTGTAAGAGAGGAAAAACAGACAATACAGAAAGGGAGTGTTTTAAAAGAAAATGTTATTCATTCGTTGAGTTGGGACATTGGTTCTCTAAACCAAACAATGATTCAAAATTATCTGAAGAATTATCAATACCCTGGAGCCTCATCATCTTGTAACTTGGAAAAGGCATATAAATGATTAAGCCTAAAGCTTTACACCTGGAGGGGCTAGTTCCTGAAAATTCTAGAATATTAAGTTACACTGAAATCTATTCTTAGACTCACAAAATGCTCAGGAGGATTAGATTCTAAAAAATGCAGATCTGTCCATAAATAAGCTATTGGTTCGGTCCCTAAATCAGTCCTGCAAGCTAAAAACATCACTAAGCACAGCATCTCAAGAGATCAGTGCTAGTGTTTACATAACCACTATGGTCCTGCCTACTTGAGGAATGGAGAAAGAAGGGGGACCCTAAATGTAACTTGCTATAGGATTGAATTATCAGAAGTATATCCCAGAGTAAAGACAGGCAATGAGCATTTTTTTAACCACTGGGAGTCACCTATAAGACTGCAGGGACAACGAGGCGTAGCAGATGCTTTTCACGCCACGTTACATCCTTGGCCAGCTTAGGAGACCCTCCCTGTGTTCTCTGACACAGTCCCAGCTCAGGACCCACTGGAGTGGCATGGTGTGTACAGAGGCAACCATGGTAACACACTGCACTTTAGTTGGCTTTTCCTCCTTCCCTGTCTACTCTTCCCTCTCTCCTTCCTGCTTTCTAAGTCACTCCTGGAATTTCATCATCCAATCAGCTGTCTGCAGCCAGGTCTCTGCCTCAGGCCCCAATCCCAGGCAAGAAAAGTTCCAGGAAGTACTTAAAATGGCAACAGTCATAATACATTATCAAAATAAAGAGAAAGCAAGATAATTTGGAGATAAAATGTACAAACTCAGAGTGTGACCACCAACACCCATGTAAACAAACCAAATGTAGGTACAGGACAGCAGCTTCAACATCCTCCTGGTTTTACAAATTAAATCCGCCCAGGGATCGCAGGATTAGGACATTCTTCCAAACTCAAATGTCCAAGCAAAAATAAAAGTCCTTGGCATAACTGTTCAAATAGCTTATGTTTCCATACTGCCATTTATAATACTCACAGATCTAAAAGCAAGGCTATGATTACACCAAGCCAAATAAGTCAGAGAGCTAAAGAAGGCAAGACTTGCCAGGCACAGGATTACACGCCTGTAATCCCAGTACTTTAGAGGCTGAGACAGGAGGATCATAGGTTCAAGGCCAAAGCATGGTAGCTTGGTGAGACTCTGTTTCAAAACTGACAATAAAAAGGGCTGAGGGTGTAGCTCAGTAATGGAATGGCCCTGGGTTCAATCCCCAGTACCACAAAAATATTTTTTTTAATTTTTTTAAAGGTAAGTTTTCCCTCTTCAAATTATTACACACTTTATGTCTAAAATCCATTGTTATTCCCCTCCTTTTTGGACAGTCTTTAAACTCTTCTATAACACCGTACAAGGACTCACTTCTGCGGGTTGTGTCTGCCTCAAATGATCATAATGAACAAAAGTCGTATCTGGGTGTGGCATGGGAGGCAGGGGGTAAGTTTAGAACAGAAACAAGTGAGCTTCCTGGAGCCAGAGGAACTCAGAAAGGTTGGCCATGTGTCCTGAGGCTGGGCACTGTGCAGAAAGGAGCAGGAAACCCGAGTGTTCTGTCAGCCGAATCAACTCAGTCAGAAAGGTGAAACCGGAGAAAGATGTCAGCAAGTGTTAAAACACAGAAATGTCCTCTGGGAGGTAAGGGGGTTATTAGGGTTTGAAAGTAAAATGTCCCTTGGACCTCACGCTCTGGACGCAGCCATGCTCCCCGGCAGGGCCCTGGGGGTGTGGCCTCTGAAGGCAGGGCGTGGCTGGAGGTGGGGCCCTGGGGGACATGGCCTTGGGGACTATTTATGTCCCTTGCTCTCTCTACTCCCCACCATCATACTCTGAGGACCTGTAGCCCTGGCTCCTGCTGGCAGCTGGTGTAAATGGACTATAGATATATGTGGACTAAAATCTCCAGACTCATAAGCAAATAAATGTTTTCTCTAAGTGCTGCGACGTCAGTGTTTACATCACAGCACTGACAACGCTGAATGAAACGGGTGAATGGCAGGAGGAGGGAAGCGCAGGCACACAGGCAAAGATGGTTCGCATCTCCACTCCCGCCCTCAAGGTATTCATCTGGAAACCAAGCTCTCCCACCAATAGAAAGGAGAAGGAAAGGTGCTGGAGAAACAAGAAAAGGTGGAGAAACAAGAAAAGGTGGTAACAAGAAAACCTTGTTATCATTTATCTAATTTGCATACCACCACCTTAGAGAAGCGAGGAAGGGAGGGATTGTTTTATGACAACCTATCACTCTGTATTGGATATACCCACACATCCCCAAATAGAAAATAAATGCCCTAAAAAGGACCCATTTGTCAATTCATTAATTAAGGATATGAAGAGCTCTAATAAGAAATTATCATGGACAATAACATTGATTTACTTATTTATTGATCGATTGATTTTTGGTACTAGGGATTGAGCCCAAGGGTATTCTGCCTCTGAGCTACAGCCCCAGCCCTTTTTGGTTTGTTTGTATTTTTTTTTAAAGCAGGGTCTCACTAAGTAGCTGAGTCTGGCCTCGAACCTGTCATCCTCCTGTCTCAGCCTCCCAAGTACTGGGATTACAGGCGTGCACCACCACACCTGGCTGCAGAATAATTTCTATGAAATACATCATAATGCCTTAATTTTTGTAGCCATAGTGGGAGCTCTGGGTGACCCTTCTTTCTTGCTAGGAAAAGAGGCAGGAGAGAACCGCCTGACTCACAGATTCGGGGACCTGTGTCCAGCTACATTACAGCACCAGCGCATCCTGGTGCTCTCGGGAAAGCTGTTTAAGCCCTCTCTGCCATGGTTTTGTCATCCGTGTAATGGGGACAGCAGTACTACTGTTGTGAGTTAGCTCAAGTGCAGGCATTATCAGGAGAGCACATGGCACAGAGCTTGAAAAAAAAAAGTTACATCTGGATGCTACACAAACGTAACTGATCCAAACAAACTAGCTTCCCCTTGTCTTCTTCACACTCCCATCTTCCTACTCTAGGACTAGAAGTCACCCCCAGAAGGCCACGATGCCCTCTCATCTACAAACTCACTTCCACATTGCTAACTCTGTGACCCAGCACAGGTACATATGGACTTACCTTTAGAAGGAAATTGTAACTGGTAAAGGGACCATGCTGGGGTGAGCCTCATGATCCCCCAACTGGCTGCTCATCAGAATTGTCTCTGGGGCACTTAAAGAATTTAGATTAGAGCTGGGCATGGTGGCGCACACCTGTAATCCCAGTACCTAGGAGGCTGAGACAGGAGGATCGCAGGTTCATGGCCAGCCTCAGCAATTTAGTGAGACCCTGTTTCAAAATAAAAATAAAAAAGGGCTGGGGGTGTAGTTCAGAGGTAGAATGCCCCTGGGTTTCATCCCCAGAACCATAAAAAAAAGAATTCAGATTCCTGGGTTCCCTTTGATGACTACAGGCTGCAAAAGAGCCTGGGCAGGTGTTATCTGTTGTGGTTTTATTTTTACAAAGCTCCTTAGGTATTTTCGCATGAAGCAAGACACTTGGGAACTCTGTTCTAAAACACCTAAGTCAGAGGTTCTCAGCGGGGGTGGTTTTGCCCCCAGGGGTCAAGGGGACATTTGACAATGTCTGAAGACAGTTTCGGTTGTCACAGCTTGAAGAGCGGTCCTAACGGCATCTTGTGGGTAGAGGCCAGAGATGCTTATAACCATCCAACAGTGCACCAAACAGCCCCCACAACAAAGAATGATCTGGTCTACCAAGTTAACCATGCCGATGTTGAGAAATCCTGCCCTAAGTCATTTGAGGGTTTGGCTTTCTCTGGGTTGGTGACAGAGAATGACCATCAGGCTCCCAATTTCATTAACCGGGGTCAGCCCACAAACCCAAGAGAATTGAATTGGGCAATCCATGGACTGGTAACGGGGGAATAGATTTGAAGGAGCAATGATAAATTCACAGAAAGATCACCCAAACCTATGTGTACACAAGATAAACATAAATTTCATTTTAAAAGAGCATACCAGTAATCCTGACGTAGGAGACACGTCAGAGGCAGAGCTTCTCCTCTGCACCAATGAGCACCAGGTTCGCCTGCTGAACACCTACTAAGTGCTGGGCATGGGGTGCACGTAGTAGGTGTTCATCAGATGCTAGAAATGGGGTGGTTTGCCTACACTCTCCCATGTATTCCTCACAACTCTTCAATAAGGCAGATATTTTGGAAGTTGAGGGAGCCCAAGTTCGAAGGCCACATGCTAAGCTGGGGCCCTCACCCGCTGTATCACTTGAAGCCACACCGTGGGCACTTGCCATCCTGCTCCTCATCTTGTTCCTCTGAAGTATACCCTGAGACACCTGCCATCACCTTCATTCCATGGTCCCACTCCACATCTGTGGAAAACTTCCAAGGAGATGAGCTCAGATGCTGGAGTCTTTAGAAGCTCCAGAGCACCTTGAGTCTGAGAGTCAGGCAGCACGCTGCGGGAACTTTTGTCTAGGCAACACTACTGCCGGGGCGACTACTGAGGACTGTTTCCTTTGAAGGAAAGAGACTGGCTCTGAGACACAAGGACCACCATCCAACTCCCTTAAGACAAGACAAAACATGCTGTCTATTGAGCAAAGAGAAGGAAAACATTCAAATCTGCTGATTTTTATTTGGGGGAAGCCAAGTTCTAAGCAAGTCCTAAAAGGTGAACTAATCAGGTTAGTTGCCAAAAATATGTTGGCACAAACAGCAACCAACTCTGGAGCCTGGTGTGTGAACAGACTGGGTAATTTACCCCCCAACAGCCCCAAACCAGAAACTACAAGGGCACATTTATAGGGAATCCACTGTGCCCATGTTGGGGCCACAGATCTGACAGTAACTTTACCAACCACAGCCTTTATTTTGCCAACAAGAAAAAACAGCCTGGTAATGACAGGTTGCCAACCACACGGGGCAAATGATTACAGGAGCAATAGAGAGGAAAGCCATTTATTATTCCCATCATAATTATTCCACTGGCTTATCTAAGGCTCACTCTAATTTGCCCTACTGTTCCAAGTACTCATTTTGTTCCTATTTGTCTGCCTACTGATTTTGAATTAATCTGCCATTTGCTTTTTTCAAACAAGGGAGAAAAGGATCGAATCCTGTGCTTGTTGAAAGAAAAATGCTGCGTGGCTTGGAGCAGCCCTTGGGATGCCCGTTCCCCTCCTAATTACCAGCCCACTGGCTTTCTGACAGATGGACAAGAAAGACCCGCCCTTACAGAGCTTATTCAATGAGGCGCAGGGTAATCACAACTCCACATTCAATCTGCCCCATTAATACCAGAGGTAGTTCAACCGAATGAGAGAATTAGGGGCTTGTGGATACGACCGATGTGTGTGTACACAGTAATTTTATTAACCATTAACATGCTTTGTGGGGGGAAAAAAGGGCTTCCAATTCAAAAGTGTGAAAGAGATATGCAATTTGCAACTGCCACTGACTTAATAGCTTGTTGGTGGGTGAGTGGGTGGGGGTTGGAGTGTGTGTCTGCTATCAGTGAACTGTAGCGACACCAAGAATAAAAACATCACCAGCCAGTCAATTATGGAAATTATTCATGGGCTTGTTAAAAGGTCACATGCCAAAAACTTCACTTTAATAGAAAAGAGCTGAGGTATGGTGTTTTTTTTTAACCCAGAGATGATTAGAAATGGGGTAAAACCATTTCCAAATCTCATTTTGATGATAAATATAAAGATATTGCTATTAGTGATCCCCCCCGCCCCCGTCTTCTCGGCCTCCACTGCTTCGTCAGCATCTCCACACCTCTCTCCGCCTCGGGCAAAGGAGTTGCTATTTCATTCATCCTGGTATGAAGGGCTCTAGTCATCCTGGGGTCTCTTCCAGGCATTTAGAACCAGTCTAGAGGTGGATCAATGGTTTTTCTCTTGATCCAAGGGACAAAGGAAGGTTCCACTGAACATAGAAATGTGACGAAGGGAAAAGGAGCCAGTAGTGGTGGTGCATGCCTGTAATCCCAGTACTTGGTAAACTGAGATAGGAGGATTGCAGGTTTGAGGACAGCCTTGGCAATTTAGCAAGACCCTCAGCAATTTAGTGAGACCCTATTTCAAAATAATACAAAATAAAATAGCTCTGGGGGTATAGCTCAGGGATAGAAAGCCCCTGGGTTTGATGAAGGAAGAGGGGAAGAAGAAGAAATGGTCCTTTCCCAGACCTCCTTAACCAGAATCTGCACTTTAACCACCTAGAGTGATCTGTAAGTGCATTAAAATTTGAGCTGCATTCTCTTGGAAGAACGGTTCTCAAAGTTGGCTACATACTGGAACCACCTAGAAAGCTTAAGGCCTGAGTGCCACTCTCAGACATACAGATGCAATGGGTCTGGGAAGCAGACTAGAGGCATCAAGAGTTTTGAAAACTCCCTGGTGACTTCAAGGAGCAGCCAAGTGAGGGACCACCTTCTTCAAATATGTTAAATCAGAGCTGCTCAAAGTGTGGTTCCCAGACCAGCAGCAATTGGTTCACCTGGGAGCTTGTTTGAAATGCAAATTCCCAACCTCACCCCATTCCACCACCCTGCAGGTCAAAGGCTGGGGTGAGACCCAGCAATGGGTGCTGTAAAAGCCCACTGCATTGAATGACACTCTGCCAGCCTCTTAGCAATTTCTGATCATTTGCAATGAGATCCTTGGGCTCTTCTGCCACGATGGATATGACAGTCCCCAGTGAGAGTGGACGTTCTGCTTTGGGGACACCTTCTGGGATAAAGGAGCAAATTTACTACAGTTTGGTACTACTCAAAGGGACTGTGATGTTCATGTTTGCATCGGAGGAAGAATCCACTGAAAAGAGAATCTGCGTCCTGCCTGTCCAATGGTGCAGAGAGCAGGATGGATACCACCCGCACACTGCTGCAGAGGCCCTCCTCCAGCACCAGGCGGGACTTGGAGGGCCATCTCTCCTAGACCTGGGGGGGGGGTGTGGGGGCCCCAAAAAGCTTTCCAGAGGCTTTGGAGCAGAAGGGTTAAGAAAGTGGGGTGGGAAGGTAACAAGGAGAATTGCCCAAGAACAAGGAGGCAGGAATGCTGCAGGCATTTATACCGTGCAACAGCTAGAGGAAGGGGTTTCTGCAGGGGCCGGAGGAGACTTGCAGCAATGGTTCTGGCCAGGCCTCAGGTGTGCCCACTTCCAGGGCCAGTCACGTTCTGGGCATTGAACCTTTCACAACTGTTTCAAAGCTAGATTTGCTCCACTGATAGTAGGTCAAAACACATGATTATGTCTAATCTTTGCCTTAAACATTATCTTTTCTGAAGCCCATAGTGGGAAAGAAAAGTGTTTTGCCATTTAATGAAAGCAAAAAAGGAACATCTCAGGACACATTTAACATGACAAGATTTTATAAAACCACCCAAGAGTGGCAAAATATTTTAAGTAGAAGTTATCCACATCAAAAGTTTCTCAGGGCCGGGCGTGGTGGCGCACGCTTGTAATCCCAGTACTTGGGAGGCAGAGACCGGAGGACCTGGGTTTGCGGCCAGCCTCAGCTACTTAGTGAAGCCCTCCGCAACTTCGTGAGACCTGGTTTCAAAATAAAGTATAAAAAATAGGGCCGGGGGTGTAGCTCGAAGGTAAAACACCCCTGGGTTCAATCCCCGGTTCCACAAAAAAAAAAAAAAAAAGTTTCTCAGGGAAGCGCCAACTTAAAACCTACTCTACAATTATGCTAGACAAATTGACTACTGGACACAAGCCTTTATGTAATTAATAAAGTCTCTCCATCTAGATCAGCTACTTCACACCCAGCAGGGGGAACAGGGCAGCGATGAAGTGGGCTGAGAGGTCCCCTAGGAAACCATGCGCAAAGCATCCTCACTTCTCAAGTTCCATGTCAGCCAGGTATGGTGGCCCATGCTTGCAATCCCAGTACTTGGGAGGCTAAGACAGGAGGATCACAGGTTCAAGGTCAACCTCAGCAACTTAGCAAGACCCTCAACAACCTAGCAAGACCCTGTTTCAAAACAAAAAATAAAAAGGGCTGGGGATGTACCTCAGAGGTAGAATGCCCCTGGGTTCAATCCCCAGTACCAAAATAAATAAATAAAAATAAAGTTCCATGTCCAGTTTATCCTAACTGAGCTATTTATTTCTAGGAGAACATGGTAAATACTTATCCTCCAAGTTTTGTCATTTACCAACCTCAATAAATGCTCACTGGGAAAACCTAAATAAAACACCTCTAACAGACAGCAAGGCTCAGTGTGTGTTGGTCAAGCCCCGAGTGGATGAATTCTCCCACCACCCAGTCTCTGCCATGACTGCTGAACTGAGTCCCGATAAAAAATATCTCAACTCGAAACAAAAACAGGGAAAACGATTAGTTTTCTGGAGAGCTATAAATTACTTCTGGTAATGACGTTTCCTGTATTCCTCATCTTTCCCCTCATAACCGACTATTTTTCCGACATGACTA
This sequence comes from Glis glis, assembly GCA_004027185.1. Lineage (NCBI taxonomy): Eukaryota > Metazoa > Chordata > Mammalia > Rodentia > Gliridae > Glis > Glis glis. The sequence goes on along the minus strand of PVJS01035900.1, from coordinate 5,754 downwards.
TTAGCTGTCACTAGGATTCCACTCATCTTCTTGGTAATTGGAACATCATTTTCTCACTTCTATCTCCTCACCCTCACTTCCCACGACTCCTCTACAAATCTACATAGATTATGTACATATCTAAATATCTTATGTACATCCATGTAATATATACGTGTATACTTATGTACATGTGTCTACATACATATGTGCCTGTTTATGTGTGTGTGTATGCACATACAAACATACTATATAGAAACAGAGAGGAAGGGAGGAAGGACAAAAGGGAGAGAGAAAGCTCTAACAAGTTTGTAAGAACACTGTAGAAATACTTAAGGAAAAGGCAGGGTACGGTGGTGACTCGAGAGGCTGAGGCAGGAGGATCTCAAGTTTGAGGCCACCCTTGGCAACTTAGTGAGACCCTGTCTCAAAATGAAACATAAAAATGGCTGTTTCATAGCTCAGTGGTAAAGTGCCTTTGGTTTGATCCCCAATACCACCAAAAAATAAAAAAGGCAATTAAAAAAAGAGAGAAATCACATAAAATGTTCCAGAAGGAAAAACAATAAACCCTTAACATTTGCAAAGGAACTTGCCAACAAGTCCAAGATTTCCCAAGTCCTGCCATGATGTACAGTCTGGAGTTGGGGTGTGAAGGAGAGAGGTGACTACCAAGGAAAGAGGGCTTTATAATTTCTCATTTCAGGCAATGAGACCCGCACCTCAGGGCTCTCCAATTCCAGCTCCTCCTGCATCCTCAGCAAGCTACAGGAGAGACCTGTCCTAGACTTGGGAGCCATTCAGGTCCTGGCTAAAACCATGAACACGACTGAGAAAAATGGCAAGATCAAGGAAAGTAAGTTACCATGATATTATGGGAAACTCTGACAAGGACAGATTAAGAAGAGCACAGGAAAATAGTCTATTAGTAAAAGATACAATAAAAAAACAGCACAAAGTACATTAGAGCCAGCTCTGAAATGGGCTAAGCCTTGCAACACATGCAAAAAAAAAAAAAAATGTATTTTTCAAGTGCTATTCCGAGCAAAATTTTCTGGTTGGTTATAATGTAAGAAAAATGGTCATTGTTAATATGGACAAAAAAACCAAAAAACCAGTACCACTTTCAGTTTTTCTGGCCCTTCCAACTAAACAAGGAACAGAAAATCAAATTTATGAAGAGGACACAGATGTCCAGCAAGACAGCCTGAGACAGAAACATCTGGTCACTCTAACATAGATTCCAAAATCCATCATACTAAATACTAAACCGTCGCTCAAGTTAGTATGGAAAAGTTGCCAACTGTCTTTGAAAATGAACCAGGGCAAAGAGGCCATTATTCTAGAAGTCTAGAAACAGGTTTTTAAAAGTAGATCTTAGCCGGGCGTGGTGGCACACGCTTGTAATCCCAGTACTTTGGGAGGCAGAGACTGGAGGATCAGGGTTCACGGCCAGCCTCAGCGCTCTCTCTCTCTCTCTCTCTCTCTCTCTCTCCCTGTCTCTCTCTCTCTCTCTCTCCTTAGTGAGGCCCTACGCAACTTCGTGAGACCCAGTTTCAAAATAAAGTATAAAAAATAGGGCCGGGGGCGTAGCGCGGAGGTAGAATGCCCCTGCATTCAATCCCCGGTACCGCAAAAATAAATAAATAAATAAATAAATAAATAAATAAATAAATAAAAGTAGATCTTGGAAATTAAAGAGTGATAAAGGCTTACTTCAAATTCTTGTGTGGCTTATTCACTGGATTACAAACTAGAAAATAAAAAAAATTTGTCCACTAACCTAGGTTTATCAGGAATAAATGGAACTGGCCTAATTTCATTTTCTTTACAGATGGCTCCCCTAGCTTAGTAATTCAGGATGATGCCTTAGATGATGTATTTTGATTTTATAGAGGCATTTGTCAAAACAGAGAAATGACGGTACACCTAGGTGAGCTAAACTCTTGTGGGATAAACATTCTGGAAAATCTTGATTAGTCAAACTTACTCCAAGTCTGGAGTGAGTTCTCTAGGGTCACATCTTAAAGTATCGTTTTAGAAGTGAAGAAGGTTAAAATGGACACCATTTTGCCTCCTAGATTATCAACTGTCTAAAATGAAGATATCCAGTGTCCATGGAATATAAATGGTCATAATCTTAGAGGACAATTTAGTCACATGTATTACACCTCTAACTAGAAATTTCATTTTAAGAAATTTTCTTCCCAAGAAAATAATCAAATAGATGTAAGAGTGTATAAGGTTCTTCACTGTTGTGTTGAAATAGGGAAAAAATAAGCATTTAAGGAAATGGGAATGATTAATAATGGTGCATCCATAAGATGGAACATTAATGGACACTTAAAGTACAAGTTTTTTAAATCACAAAGAAATGCTTTCTCTAGAAAATCAGAGGGAGCGGAAACAGGAGGCATGACAGAACACACAGCATTAACCCAATTTTGTAAAAATGTATATCAACATGTGCATAAAAGACGGAAAGAAAAAAAATGCTCCAAAGTTAGCCATTTTGTCTGGGTTGATGATTGATGATGAAGGTTGATTTTCATTTCCACACTTTAGTTTTTAAGTAGTGAATATGAGGGCTGGGACTTAGCTCCGGGGTAGAGCACTTGCCTAGCATGTGTGGGGCCCTGGATTGTTTAGAACATGTACATTTTTTATAATTCATTTTCAAAACCCAGCTGGGCATGGTGGCACATGCCTGTAATCCCAGTATTTGGGAGGCTGAGATAGGAGGATTGCAGGTTCGAGGCCAACCTCAGCAATTTAGTGAGATCCCTCAGCAACTGAGCGAGACCCTCTTTCAAAATAAAAAATAAAATGGAGTTGGGGGTGTAGCTCATAAGGAGAATGTCTCTGGGTTCAACCTCCAGTACCAAAACCAACAACAAAAACCCATAAAAGGAAAAGTTACGAGGAGTATCCAAGCAAGGGCTGCAGGGTCATCTTCAGGACTGTCATAGAACCGCAGGAGGGAGGGTGATGACATCGGGTGCTCATGAAGGCCACTTCTAACCTAGCTGCCTGCCAGTCCAGGCCTTCCCAGGACAATTACACTCATGCAGGACAGTGAGCCCTGTGTTCCTGTTTAAGTTTCAAACCAAAACAGATATGGAGCCACATCTACCACTCCCCTGAGATCATCCTCCTGAAAGTTCATGCTACAAAATGCCCCTATGTTTTTCAGACACAACCCATCCTTCACTGTGGGTACTCACAGATTGACTCCCTAAAAAGCAGCTGGCAAAGAAAAAATGCCCCATGATTGACCTCCAAATATAAAATGGACCTCAGAGAAAGTCAAAGATCTTCCTCCATAAATTGACCAAAACCATTTTTATTCTACAGAAGAAGAAAAAAGCCTGAATGACTAGTTTAAGGCTTTTTCATTAACTGGGTAACATACACCATCTCTGGAACCAAATCTAATAACCCAGGCTTCCCTCTGGGTCTGGAGGGGAATCAATCAAAGTAATTATTTCTGGAAAGTAGCTAATGTACAAATTTACCCCCACGCCCCCTCCCCACACAATAAAATTCCCCAACACACATGCACATGCACACACCAGCACACACCTTTCCTTTAAAACAGGCCAACTACACAGCTTAGGGTCTGTGATAGTCAGTCTAGGTTGTCAACTTGACCTGATCATGACACACCCAAGATTATGTGATTTTGGGTGTGTAACAGCAGATTAAAGAGAAAGCCCTGCCCTGAATGTAGGCAGCAGGATTCTGATAGGTGGGGACTTAGATAAAGAGGGAGAAGCTGCGTAGAGAGTGCGCGACTCTTTCCGAGGAAAAACACATCTGCTCTCGCCTGAGATAGGCGGCCGCCGGTTTCGCCTTTCTCTTAAGAGTTTCTTGATCTTCTCGGCCTCCAGCTCTTGGAACTGAAACTCCACCATCGTTTCTCCGAAGAGCTTCCTGATCTTCACATCTTGGACTGGGACTGAATTAGTGGTTGCTCCGATCCTAAGACTCCAGCTCTTAGACCGTTCGACCAGCTACTGGTTCCTCTGACTCTCCACGAGCAATCAGAACCTGGGACTACATTGCTTCAACTGTAAGCCCATCTGATAAATCCCTTTTTTCAAATATACTCATTCTGTGTATTCTGTTAATCTAGAGAACCCTGTCCAATACAGGGTCCAAGGAGAAAGGGGTTTACATACTTCTCTTTTTTTATTTTCCTTACATTTTTTATGTTCATTTATTGGTGCATTGTAATTATACATTTTGATATATGTCAGGGTATGAACATCATACATGCACACATTGCTCATTTAGCCCTCCCTCCAATCCCACCCTACTCCCTCCCCCTTCCCTTCCTTTCATGCTCCGGACAGTGATGGAGTCTGATAAGTTTGTGTATGTACATCATACTTCTCTACATTCCCTCAACAGCACTTCCGTTCTTTCTGGCCTGATCTCCAACAACTTTCATCATCAGCTTATGTGTCAGTCTGGTTTTGATGCAGAGGAGTGGGTAGGATTTACATTTGTTCTACTTTGCCATAAAAAAATGTCCTTTTGAGGTACCGGACACCCCCAGGCGTCTCCGCGCGCGTGCCACACCGCCGGCCCCTGAGCCACCTGGGCCGGGCCGCCCCCGCGCCAGGTACCGGACACCCCCAGGCGTCTCCGCGCGCGCGCCACACCTCCGGCCCCGGAGCCACCTGGGCCGGGCCGCCCCCGCGCCAGGTACCGGACACCCCCAGGCGTCTCCGCGCGCGCGCCACACCGGCAGTCCCTGCGCCACCTCGGCGGCCCTCGCACCAGGTACCAGACCCCGGCGTCCCCGCCCGCCACCTTGACGTCCTCTACGCCTGCCCCGGGCCTCGGATCCCCCCACACCGTGTCACCTCGGCAGTCTCTGCACCTGCCCCAGGCCTCCGCGCAACCCCAGCAGCCTCTGTGCCAGCTCGGCAGCCTCAGCATCACTTTGGAGGCCTCTGCGCCCGCCTCAAGCTGTGGCCTCACCTCGGCAGCCTCTGCGCCAGGCCTGGGCGTAACCCTGACAGCCTCCGCGCCACCTAGGCGGCCCCTGCACCAGGAGCCTCTGTGCTACGCTTCAGAGCCTGGATACACTACGGCGTAGCCACCCAAGACCCGCGCCACTCTCCGGGTTGTCTCTGAGTCAGGACACACCCTGGCGCTGACACCTGAGATCTAGGAGCACACGCTCCACCCTGGGACCCACGCGCAATCCTCTGTGCCACGCCACAGAACCTGTGCACCATTAGGCACCCCTCACGATACCTGGAGCCCGCATCCCCCACGGGCCCGTGAAATCCTCAGCACAGCGCATCAGGGCCCGGGCACCCTCCAGCGACATTGCCAGAGATCCGGAACACGTGTGCATCCCCAGCACCTGTGCCTCAGAAACAGGGCACCTTCCGACACCATCACCCGTGCATCAGTACCCGCACCCAACACCGCGCCTCGAAGTGCTCCTCACGTGACAACACCTGAGCTCCAGACCCTGCGTACCTCTCCAGACACAGTACCACGCCCCAGCCAACCGGACGAGAGAGACCCACAGCCTGCAACACACTGACCCAATTGGAACCACAGGAGCCATCAAGAGGTCTCATACACAGAAAGGAAAATGATGCGAAGGCAACAGAAACACAAAATGGAAAACACCGAAAATGCAAGAATGAAGAACAGTGAGGAAACAGGAAACATCCACAAAGCATCAACAAGTGAGATCACTGACTCTGATCTGCAGGAAATGCAAGACGGAGAATTCCGAATTTTGATCTT
>PVJS01035899.1:0-20739 GCA_004027185.1 Glis glis | reverse complement strand
TTTTTTTTTTTTTTTTTTGGTGGTACTAGGAATGGAACCCAGAGACCTACCTCTGAGCTACACCCTCAGCCCTATTTTATTTTTTATTTGGAAACAGGGTTTTGCTATGTTGCTGAGAGCCTAAGTTACCAAGGCTGGCTTCAAACCTGTGATCCTCCTGTCTAAGCCTCTCAAGTACTGGGATTACAGGCATCCACCACCACGCGCCTGGCTATAAAGATATTCTTTAAACATTGACTGAGTTCAGATTCATTGAAAGAGCTAACAAAGTAGACACATAATTGAATAAAGCAGTAGTATACAGCCTTCCCAAAACATATAGGCTAAGGTGAATATTTAGATTTTTATTAAACCTGAATTGTTCTTTTTCCAGAGCATAGGTGTTTAAACAGGTAAAAATATAATTGTAATTTAATTTGAATATTAGGCCAAAATGGTTTTTAAAATCTAATGTTATATCACTTATATCTGCTTCATACATTTCTACTATATCATGGTGTTAGGTAAAGACTAGAATGCTTGTCATATCAGTCCTTATATTTTCCGTAGGTTTTGCAGTTGGCTCTCTATCTCCTTGTAAAATGTGTCAATTTAAATTCTGCCATAGATTGCCTTAAGTGTTAGAGCTTAATATGTACATTTTTCTACGAAGGTAGTACTTGTTTGGGAGAAACAATTTCTTTAATGTCATTAATTTTATTTATTTTTTGGTTAATTGATGGCTTCTCATTCATCTATTTAACATTAATGTAGAGATTCCACAGAAATTCAAGCAATTTTTACATATTGTTTTGGTTATTGTTTTACTTCATTGGGATTCAAATAAAGTGTAGTATACTCTGAAACTAGAAATCTAAAGAAGGAAAAAATTGAATTTGAAGAAAATAAATTGATTAGAAATCAGTGCATTCATGTATATTTCTTTGAAATGCTGTTATTTTTTGAAGGATTGGATGAAAGGTCTGCAGGCATTTTGCAATTTACGGAAAAGTAGTCCAGGGACATCTAATAAACGCCTTCGTCAGGTGAAACTTAAATTTTATTTGATTTGTAACTCACAATTTTCACTGTGTCTTTGCTCTTTTATCTTTCTATTTGAACTATTTTGGGCAACATTTCTGAAGGAGAGAGACATTAATCTTTTTGGGCATTTTAAAGCTTTGCTGCCACTTGTTTTAGTTGTAGGAAAAATCATTATTTCTTTGTGAAAGATAATGGTCTTTATGTACCTACTTCTGGCTTATAATCTATAATGCTAACTTTTTGAACAAATATGAAGGATAATTTTTTGTTAAAATAACAGAACCAAACCTATAACAGAAACTATTCTTTTGGGCACTTTTTTTTTCTTCCCTTCAAGAAATTATTTTGGCCTATCCCCTAAAAATGTAGAACTAATGTAGACTTTTAGTACTAATACCCATAAACTTTTGGGGTTTTTTACTCTATAGTAATTTCTTTTGAAATCCACTGCATAACTCTTAGGTAATACCCAATTTTTCTTGAAGCTTTAATATGGCCCCTGTTTTTTGTAGGTATGTGATCAACCCTCCATTCCCCCCCACCCCCGGCCTTTTTGGTCATAGTAATCCCTAGGTATTGGAAGAAATCAGGCAAATTTTGACATTCTTGGGGTTTTGAGGAAATTTTAATACATAATTATTGACCAAAGTGATTCCTATTCATGGGAACTTTCAATAGGCTTGTTGAATTTAACATGTTATATTGGCAGCAGCTAAATGGATATACTTAGGTAACTAAATAGTCCCTGTAACCCAAAGTCTGGCTCTTTTCCCAAGGACATTTAATTATAAACATATTGTCATATGTCTTTAAAACACGTTGTAACATTTTGTAAGCTATGGAAAATCAGATTTTTTTGCAAATAAGAACAAGTTGTTTCTTGTGTGAAACTTTAGCCACAAAATTATCATTTGTGGGTGTAATATAGTCATAGCTATTACCTCTAGATCCTTTTATGTGTCCTTTAATCACATATAAAGGTACACTGCTGTGTCCTTTATATATATATTGTTTCTCTAATCCTTACAACAACCTGCAGTGTAGTTCTTATACATATTTTATATCTGAGAAAGGCAAGACTCAAAGAGACGGACTTGCACAAGTTCAGACAAGTAGTAGGTGGCAAGATAAAGAGAACCTGATACTAGGGTGTTAAATGATCTGTTTTGGAACCAGAACAGATGTGTAAGCTTCTTTGGATTTGTATCCTTTTCTGTAAAATCTGAAGGCAGCAGCAGTGTCTTTAAAATATTTTTCAGCTGTGGAACTGTTTTATAGTAACACAATCTTCCAGATAGGCATTATATAACATCCCAGATTGTAGTAATATTTATTTATATTAATAAAGAATACTCTTCTCAACTTCATTTTCTCTGTCATTGTTTTATGGTAGAAAAGGTATATTTCATTATTTCTGTAGGAATATATTAGTAGGAATAACATAAACCCATTTTTACTTAAAAATGTTAAATGGGAAATATGACTTTAAATGCTTAAATGTTGTACTCTGCAGTATATATCACATAAAAGGGAAGAATATGACCAAAGCAGAAAAATAAGTCTCTATTTTTTACTGTTACAATAATTGCTTTGGAAACATTATGGACAGTTCTTGAAATCTGAGATAATTTTTGTGTTTTTATTCTTTTTAGGTCAGCAGCCTTGTTTTACATATTGAAGAGGCCCACAAACTCCCAGTAAAACATTTTACTAATCCATATTGTAACATCTATTTGAATAGTGTCCAAGTAGCAAAAACTCATGCAAGGGAAGGGCAAAACCCAGTATGGTCAGAGGAGTTTGTTTTTGAGTAAGTCTTATTTTATCATTCCATTTAATCACTTTTAAAAAAATATTTTCTCTCTGTCTCTCTCAACACACACACACACACACACACACACACACACACACACACACACTCACACTCACACACACCAAGGTACCAACTGTTCTAATGGTAATTTTTCTGTTGCATTTATCACTTTTATTAGTAAAGTGCTCTGCAAATTAAATTAGCATTACTGACAAGTCCAAAAACAAACAAAATGGTTACTAGAGTTTATGGGACTTAGTTTAATGAATTACTAGTAGTTTAAGAAATTAAAAATGGTAGGGAAAATATGTAATTTGCTTGTAGGTGTTCCAGTACAGTAAATAATAAAATATGATGTGGATCTAGTTTCAAGTCTAGCACACCCAAGTTTTTAGCAGCAATTGAATTGGAGGCTTATTTAGCATTAATATTGAAAAGTCAAGTAGTTTGATGTTAGAAATTTTGTTAATTCTTTTTCTCCTTGCTTCTGTAGTGATCTTCCTCCTGACATCAATAGATTTGAAATCACTCTTAGTAATAAAACAAAGAAAAGCAAAGATCCTGATATCTGTAAGTTGATACAGAAACTTTCTAAAGTAAAAAAGCGTGTTTTATATATTTTTAGAATTCATAATGAAATGTCTTTAAATGGAAATTAAAAACAAAAAATGCAAGTAGTATAATTGGAGATAGTTTATCACTGTTTTGTTAAAAGTACTGATTGTTGAGAGAGGGTGTATCTAGGAAAGAAAAAGATCAAAATAGCTAAATTGCACTTGTTGTAAACTTAAGCCCTTAAGATAAAAATAGACATATATCTTCCTTCCCTAGTGAATAAGAAAATGTTGTGTTCATTTTTCTGTGGGACTTCCCCCTTCCCCTCCTTTGTACTTTAGAGCCTTTTTCTACTTTCATGTACTTATTTAGCACATAAGTAACAAAAGTGCTCTAAAGTTTTCTGAGTGTTTGCCTAGCCATGTATGAGGCCCTGGGTTCAATCCCCAGCATCAAGGGAGGGGGGGAGAATAAAAGCACATACACACAAATAAAATTTCTTTAAACTAGGGTATGTTATTTATTCTCTCTTTGTCAAATGCCGCCAGTTCTTGTTCTCAGCAGCACACTCTTTCCCAGCCTGTTGCTAGCACAGTCAGTAGTGGGATTTAGCAATTCACATCAGGGTGAATTAGGTTAAAACCTTCTTAAACCTCAGGCTTAGGGAAGCAAGTGATATGTATTAACAGATAGATCAAAGCCTGACTTTGTCTATAAACTGTTTATTCTGTAATTGCTGTACTATTTAAATGTAACCTTTTTTAGTGGTTCCATATAATTTTCATGATAAAATCTTAGTGATGACAGAAGGAAAGCCATACCTGCTATTTGGACTGCTCACTCTTTCTTTTTGACTTACCCTGTTACACATCATTTCAAGGGTTACCAGTTTGGAATGGATTTTTAGCCTTCTTAGGCTGAATTAGATATTACTACTCTATACTCCAAAACATTAACCACTGTCACAGCACTTATCATACTGTACTGTAATTGATTTCTTGCCTTTTTGGCTGGACTGACCTCCATGCAAGTCAGAGACCATTTCTATGTGCCACGTCCCTGCATATCACAGAGTCTAGCACACAGAATGCATTCAGTAAATGAATGTAGTAAGCAATTAACTATTGAGTTTGTTATGTTATAGAAAACCCAAAGATCAGGAAAATTTACCTGTGTGACTAATTAGTGTTATATTTTTATAAAATAATATTTATTTGCTTTCAAAGTATTTATGCGCTGCCAGTTGAGCCGGTTACAGAAAGGACATGCTACAGATGAATGGTTTCTGCTCAGCTCCCATATACCGTTAAAAGGTATTGAACCAGGATCCCTGCGTGTTCGAGCACGATATTCTATGGAAAAAATTATGCCAGAAGAAGAATACAGTGAATTTAAAGAGGTATTAAGTTACTTATCAGTCTGATTATTTTTAATGACATTAATAGAAACATTTAATATTTAATAAAAGATCCATTAAATTAAATACAGTAATTTCATAGCTTAATGACACACTAATAGCCAGAGGTTAAAAACCTTGCAGTATGATTTTGATTGTATGAGACTAGAAATATGTTGGCGACAAACTCACTCTATTTTAAATACATATATTCAGTGGACTTACTTCTTTTAAGCATATTTCCTGTTAGTTTTGCTGAGAATGTGTAATGCTATGTACTTTAAATAGTCTTTTTTAATGTCATTTTTAGCTTATACTGCAAAAGGAACTTCATGTAGTATATGCTCTATCACATGTATGTGGACAAGACCGAACACTACTGGCTAGCATCCTACTGAGGATTTTTCTTCATGAAAAACTTGAATCATTATTGTTATGTACACTAAATGACAGAGAAATAAGCATGGAAGGTAGAGTATGGATGTGTAATATTTTTTAAAATTGAGTTTATCTGTCTTCAAATATATTAATAGGTTGGATGTCGGTTCTGATTCTTATGTGATTATGGGAGATTTCTATCATTGTAGGTATAAAGTAAAAGCCATAAGAAAGAATACTTTAGTATACTTACCATATTCTCTTTTTACTTACTAATTCATTTTTTTGGTGTGTATTACATTTTTATTTGGAATTCGACACAGATTTTTCAAAGCATGAAATCACTGGACAGCAGAACAGGTTATTTTGGTCCTAGTCTTATCACTAACTAGTTAGCTGATCTTAAACAAGTGATAGCATTTTGAGCCTTCATTTTTTTCACATGAATATGGTAGTGTTCATTCCTTCTGTTTATGATGTAATATATTACATGAAAGTCTTTTAAAGTTAAGTCATTAGAAGTGAGGATGTCATTATAATCAGTACTTTAGTGCTGCATGCAAAAAGCACATTTAAATAAATGGCTATAATTTTTAGGGAATAATGAATTCATTTAGTTTCCAATTTGGTCATATTAGTAGAGTCCTCTACAAATAATCTTCTAATGTAAATATTTGTATAGATGAAGCCACTACCCTGTTTAGAGCCACAACACTTGCAAGCACCCTGATGGAACAATATATGAAAGCCACTGCTACACAATTTGTTCATCACGCTTTGAAAGATTCCATTTTAAAGATAATGGAAAGCAAGCAGTCTTGTGAGGTAAGAATTTAATTTTTTTAAGTATTTTACTTTATGTAGCAAACTACATTTTATGCAAAGTATATTAACTTTCTAAAATTATTCATCAAAGCATTTATACCTTCTGTGATACATTTATACAAATGTTTTGCAAAACAGACTTCTTACGAAAGAGGTACTTTAGGGCTGAGGGTGTGGCTCAGTGGTAGAAGGCCGAGTTTAATCCCCAGCACCACACACATACATACAAATGTAGTTTATTTGGAGATTAGAAACCATTAAATTGCACCAGAAATTCATGAAAGTACTTTGACATTTCTCCTCCTACTAATGAGCAAGTATACACTACATTCCAAAAGGGTAACTATAAATCAAACACTTTCCTAGGGACTTTGTTGTATGCATTGAGTATCCCTTATCCAAAATGCTGAGGACACGTCTAAACATGAAATTTATTTATAGCTTATATATACCTTATACATATAGCCCAAGGGTAATTTTAAACAGTATTTTTAGTGTACCTGTGTTTTGACTGCAACCCATCACAGGAAGTCAAGTGTGAAATTTTCCACTAGTGGCAACATGTTGGCACTGAAAAGGTGGTAATTTGGTGCATTTAGGATTTAGGATTTTCAGATTAGGGATGCTTAACCCATAAAACCTATGTAACACTTCAGAGCATCTAGTTTTCTTCTTGAAGGTTGTTTTGGGAAAGGAGGAGATTAAGATAAAAGCAAGTAAGATCATTGTTTTCGAATGATTAAGGCCTCAGTGTGAATTCTTAATAAACCATTATGATCATGAGTAGAATCTCACTTAGATGGCTATTGTCTCATTTTATTTTGATGGTAGAGCAATTAAAAAGAAAGATACTGATTATACATTTTTAGGTTTGATACAGAATCAGTAAAATAAGGAATTGCTTTTATGCTGGGAGCTGTCAAAATGTTAATTTTGCACTAAGTTTTTAAAGGGAAGAAATAAGTGATCTAGTGTTGAAAATCTGGGATAACATCATAGTTAATCCAACCATGAAGAGTAACACAAAAATACATCAAGTCTGTAGGAAATCTCTGAATTTTGGAGGGAATTCAGACTTATAATAAGCCTATTACATTGATATTAGATCATAATTCCTAGGTTTTAGGAGTTACTGGAAGAGTTTTGAGAAGGACTCATGATTCTGCCTAAGGCATTTGGTATTTCCATAAAGCTCATCTTATTCAGAAAAGCCTCTATATCTTAATCTGTTTTCCCTTCAGATAAATAAAATTGAGGAATCACTGCTTGCTCTTCAGTTGAACAGTTGGGAATGAATGGTAGGAAGCCTATTAGGAGGAGTTCTGTAGTACCTAATACTTAAAAATTTCTCATAAGAGTTTTTATAACTGCTTGTTTACCTTCATTTATTTGAATTTGTCATTGCCAAAATGCATTTATATTGATTTGTTCCTTCTTAGTTAAGTCCATCAAAATTAGAAAAAAATGAAGATGTGAACACTAATTTAGCACACCTATTGAACATACTTTCAGAGCTTGTGGAGAAAATATTCATGGCTTCAGAAATACTTCCACCGTAAGTAGTGAAATTTTCTTTTCTATATGAAAGCTTTCTGTTTCTTGATATTATTATACTCAGAAAAAGTTATGGTTTTAAATCTTTACAAGATGAACTATGTTTAAGAAAAGAACCAGAGTGAAATATCCTTAGAGCAGAGTGAAATATTTACATTCATAAAACTAGGTGTTTATACAGGACAGTATATCTGGCTAATAGAGGAAGGCCTATCATCTCAGACTTGAAATGTGAAAGACCTCTTGTCTATTTAGTTTGTACTTGAATTTCTTGTTCAAAATGTATACCAGAAGCCAGGCGTGGTGGTGCATGCTCATAATCCCAGTACATGGGAGGCCGAGACCCAAGGATCCAGGTTTGCGGCCAGCCTCAGCTACTTAGTGAGGCCCTCCGCAACTTAGTGAGAACCTGTCTCAAAATAAAGAATTAAAAAAAAAATTAGACTGGGCGTGGTGGCGCATGCTTGTAATCCCAGTACTTGGAAGGCTGAGAACGGAGGATCTGGGTTCGCAGCCAGCCTCAGCTACTTAGTGAGGCCCTCCGCAACTTCGTGAGACCCGGTTTCAAAATAAAGAATAAAAAAAAAGGGCCGGGGGTGTAGCTCAGAGGTAGAACACCCCTGGGTTCAATCCCCGGTACCACAAAAAAACATAAAAATAAAAAATAAAAAAAAAATTAGGGCTGGGGGTGTAACTCGGAGGTAGAATGCCCCTGGGTTCAATCCCCTGTACCTCAAAAAAACAAAATGTATACCAGAAGGCAGGGGATGTAGCTTAGTGGTAGACTGCTTGCCCAGCATGCACAAGGTCCTGGGTTCAATCCCCAGCACTGGGAGTTGGAGGGAAAGAGAAAATAAGAAATTTAAGAAATGTAAACCAGATATCAGTATCATTCAGTATCTGTTTATAAGGCCTCCAGTGTTAGTGAACTTTCTTATTCAAATAGAACTTAAATCAAAATGTTTCTCCCCAGCCAGAACTTAAACCACATCATTCCAATTCAAACCAAATCAGTTCCTCATTCTAATACTTGTTTCATACTTTGATTAAGTAAAAGTAATCTAAAATTGGGTAATGATAAACTCACTGTATTATGTTTTCCTTATCCCTTGCTAAATTTGTCATTATTTTGGCAAAATATTTTTTTTGGGGTAAAGGCCAATTGTATTAAAATGTGGCATTGTTGGGTAAACAGCTTTTGGCTACCATAAGTATTTTTTTTACTTGCTTTCTGTATTGAGATGATTGTGTTATTTTTGACAGGACACTGAGATATATTTATGGGTGTTTACAGAAATCTGTTCAACACAAGTGGCCTACTAATACCACCATGAGAACAAGAGTTGTTAGGTAAGGCTCATGAATTTGTTTGTTACAACACTGTAGAGAGCACACATTGATTATACATATGTCAGTACACACACACACACACACACACACACACACACACACACACACGTGAGAGAGATTTGTTACTGAGAAGAACAGTAATTGAACCATGTAGATACTGAGTTTGTAACACAGTCTTCAACCCGGGCAAATCTTTAACCATAGCCTGCAGTTCTGATGCTCGTGTTCAATCTGCTTATTGTACAATAATTAGGAAGAATGACTTTGGCAAGTTATGGAATTCGGGAGCCTGTATAGGAGGACTTCATTATCATTTTTCTAACTTATTTTTCCAATGAGGAAGTACATCTGGAGAAGTTAAATTGTTCACCTAAGAATATATAGAAAATTAGTACCAAGGCAGAAGAACACTAAAGCAAACCTTCTAAGACCCAATCTAGTATGTTTTACATTGTTGCAAGCTTTTGTTAAGCACATCATAACTAATATAAAGTAATTGGAAGTTTAGTGCAAAAGCATCAGAGAATAACAGTTTTCTAATAATGTAATTTATCATGTAGAATATACACTGCCAGTTATGTTAGATCTTACAAAAAGGCAATCATTTTTAATCAATATAATGAATATTATATAGTTAGCTTTGAAGTGTGTATTATTCTTGCTTTGAATCTAAATTCTGTCAGAGGGCTCCTACTTGTAGATAAAATCTCTCTTAGGGGAGCTAGGTGCTAGAGCATTTTCCTAGCATGTGCAAAGCCCCAAGTTTGATTCCCAGCATGGTGGTCTGGGAGTGGGAGAGAGAAGAACATCAAAAATAACTCTCTTGGTTAGTTATGACATGTTTAAAAATTTTAGAGTCTCTATTTCTTGGCTTTAAAGGTGATTGGGAAGAAAGGGAAAGGATTACAAATGTAATATTTCAGCACAGTTATGTGATGGAAATTAAAAACTTCTACAAACTATAAGTTTTAAGTCAGTACTAATTGTTGAGCAAATACAGCAGGAATTCTGCTGTGTGGATTGATACAGCAGGTTGTTTTAGGGGGCATTCATGGCCAAGGTAATGTTTTCTGTTCTTAGAAAACTTTTAAATATGTGTAGGTACCTATGTATCCCTCTCAAATTCAAAAATCAACTCTAAAAACTCCGAAGTAGATTTGCACACTAGCATTCTTGCCAGGTTACATTTTAAGTTCACAAACCCTACTTAAAAAAAAGTAGCAATACTTTCAAGTAAAATTTATGCAAGAATCTTCATAAACTAAGGGAAAGCCAACATATAATTGTTGTTATATTTTTGAGAAATATAAATTTGAGAAATAACATCTTCTAAGAGTTAGCAAAGTGGTATATGTTTGAAGATAAATGCTAAGAAATTGGGTTATCATACTCTTAGCAGATTATAGAGACTGTGCCGATTATTTTAATTTCTAAAAGGAACTTTATAAACTACTTTGAAAACAATGCTTGTCTTTACACAGGGCAAATAAAGGTTAACTATTAGTGTGGATACCTCTTCAAAGAAAATTATCTACATGACAATGTATATTCTTCATACTAGTGACAGGAGGCAGAGTAGGAATCTTTGTAAGCTTGCTTCTGTACTACATTGATTCCCAAGTAAAATTAGCAGGTAAAACCATACACGACAGCTATTGTTATGTATTTTTATACTGATATTGGCTATTATTATTTTGTAATTTGACAGCTGTTTATAAACTTTAGATTTCTTAATGTCTTTTTGCTATAAGAGATTTTCATCATTGTATTTGTTACAAACATTCTCAGTTATCAAGAAATCACTTTGGAGTCCTATTTTTATATGAGTCATCAATGAAACTGAAACAACAAATTTGATTTAAAACAGATTTTACTGTGCAGTTCTGTTTAAACAAAAGAAAGAGAAATGAGGGAATTTTTAGAACCTTATAGAACAATGTGTCTGTAAAAGGCTTGTTTTTACTCCTAGAGTATTTCATATATTCATAGGGTTCCTACAGACACTGCTTTCCTATAAGTAAAATAAGTAAGTAGCAGCTAAGAAAGTAAATGCTATAGGAAATTTAACATTTTCCCAAAGTTAATCTAAAATTCCAAACTTGGAGAAAGTTAGTAATATATTCAAGAAGCAGATACACATATTCATAAAATACAATGCTTTAGATTACTATTTTCTTAAAGCTTTTTCTGTGTTTGGGCTTCCCTACATTGATTCAGAGTAAAGGTTGTGGTTCTATGAGTATTAAAAATTCTGCTTATATTTTAATGTTTTATAATAGCTTTCTTAAAAAAATTTCCCTCCCATTCAGTGGTTTTGTTTTTCTTCGGCTTATCTGTCCTGCCATCCTGAATCCACGGATGTTTAATATCATCTCAGGTAATTAGTTAGCTTTTAGTAAATTTTGAAATATAAAATTAGAATAAATGGTTTTATGCTATTTGGTAAGAATATTCATTTTTTTCTTTTAAATCTGATTTTTTAAATATTAACAAATTATAAGACTTGATATATAAAACATTCTAAAGCACCCTTCCCTTTTCTTTACCTTTTCTGTTTTGCTTCTTACTTTTCTTCCATGTAATATCTTTAGCCTGAGATGGTAGAATTACACACATTCCACTTCCTTTCCATCCCTACCTGTATTCCAAACTCTTATTATGATGTTTTAGTTGATAACTGGGTTTTTGCAAGTTGGGAAGCACCTTTGTGTGATTAGCCATGATAGATTGCTATAAACTGGATCTTTAAGATCAAATTAAAATTCTATGTACAGTCACAGTAGTGTTTTGTGAATACCTAAAAAGGAAGTAGCCCTGGTTCCTCCCATTAAAGTCTTTTGATCACTAGTTACGCAGTAATCTGCCATTTTATTTATTTATTTATTTATTTATTTATTTTATTCTGCTAAGTAAATTTTATTTTTTAACAAGCTTTTATTGGTGCAATGGAGTCTCACATCACAATGAATATCTATTTGATGTTAACATACATGCACAGAGCTCTTAGTGTTCCCCCTGCCCCCCAACCCATATGAAATACGAAGAATGATGTTGGTATATTCTCCCATGTACAGATTGTTTATGATAGTAATTCCAACTGATTCACTTCTTTCTTGCCCTTCCCCTTCCCTTGTACCACTTCCCTTGCCCCACTTAGGGTTATCCATTATCAACTGGAGTCCCTTGTGTGTCCCCACTACTCCCTAGGTTGCACATATTAATGAAAACATATGTCCCTTATTTTTTTGTGATTGGCTGATCTCTCTTAACATAATCTTCTCCAGATCCTTCAATTTTTTTGTAAATGATGTTATTTTCTTCTTTATTGCTGGGTAGAATTCCATTATGTGTATTTTGTAATCCACTCATCTGCTGATGGACACCAAGGTTGGTTCCATATTTGGTCATTGTGAATTGTGCTGCTTTGAACATGGGTATGCATATATTACTGTAGTTTTCTAGTTTCAAACCCTTTGGTATGATACACAGTAGTGGTATAGCCAGATCATATGGTGGATCCATTCCCAGTTTTGTGAGGAATCTCCACACTGATCTCCATAGTGGTTGAACTAGTTTGCAATCCCACCAACAGTGTATAAGAGTCCCAGTTTCCCCACATCCTCGCCAACATTTGTTGTTTGACTTCTTAATGATTGCCATTCTAATTGGGGTTAGATGAAATCTTAGAGTACTTTTAATTTGCATCTCCGATTGCTAATGATGTTGAACATTTTTAATGTATCTATTGGCCATTTGTATCTCTTCTTTCGTGAAGTGTCTATTCATTTCAGTTGCCCACTTCTTGATCTGCCATTTTAAATGTTAATAAACTTGATTCAGTTTTGCTTATTACCCCTGTACCCATTATGGAATGACTTTCAGATATTATAAGCTTCTTTCAAAGAAAGCATAACTGTGACATTTATGACTCCAAATGTAATAGGGAGGCATTATTAGTACAAGGTACCAGAAACATTTTTGTCCTAATAACTTGAAGCTCAAAGCTGTAATTAAAATATTTTGGAATATCTTGAATTTTACTTTCATAGCCATCACATCCCAATAATAATAGTAGTAATTACTACTAAAATGTAGTACAATAGTAATTCAAATGATTGAATCTAAGAGTTCAGAATTCTTTTGGAGAGATTTATTTATCTGAATGTTGACATTTCAGCTACTCAACAGTGTTTATAGTTTAGGTGCTTACGATAAAGAGTACAATCTAAAATCAAGCAGTCAGGTAGACTACCTGTAGGATTTTATGTTAAATAATTATCATTCAGGGGCAGGGCTTATACTTAATAGTCATAAGTAGTTTTCATCTACATTCTACTATGTTTTATAGGGAAATGTTTCCTGAGATTTAAAATACATTAAAAGTTCATTAATAAATTTCTTGTTTTCAACATAAAGCAGAGACTATCTTTGTTCTTGATCATTAAAGTGAATTATTTTTAGATAGTGGACTGCAAATAATATTGGGATCAGGGAATTGCTCAGATTGCAAATTGCTAACCTGGGTGAAATTAATTTTGTGAACTGTCCTGAAATGTCGTCTGTGGAGTGACAATCATTTTAGCAATTAAAACAAAAAGCATTTTGAGGTATTCTTATAAATATTATCAACCAGTAGGAATTACTGAGTTTTGTAGTAACCATTTCAAAAAAACTAGAAGCACCAATAAGTATATTCACTTTTTCCCTTTCAACCCAAGCTCTACTTTTCAAACACTCTTAATTCTGAATAGGAGAATGTTAGTATTTTAATAATAAAAAATAAATGTGCTAAATTTATCATGGTTAAACCTGGAACTACCTTTGGAGTTAGTGTCATTAGTTGTGGCAAATTCTCTTATAGATTCCCCATCTCCTATTGCTGCAAGAACACTGATATTAGTGGCTAAATCTGTGCAGAATTTGGCAAATCTTGTGGAATTTGGAGCTAAGGTAAAAATATTTTGATATTTTAAAATGCAATTTATAAATGAAATATTACCATGATAAAAACCATAAAATATAACTTAAGCAAGGAGATACTTCATAAAGATAACTTGGATTTTTGTTGGCTATGTTCATATTTTTAAAATCTCTTGATTAGATTTTACATTTAATAATGGAACTTTAAAAACCATAATTTTAGCCATTCATTGTAGAAAACAAATTTCTCAAGATTCAATATGACTTTCATGTTTGTATATTTGGAATTGGCACGCCTGTAATCCCAGTACTTGGGAGGCTGAGACTGGAGGATCTCAGGTTTGAGACCCTGTTTCAAAATAAAAATAAAAAAGGACTGTGGGTGTAGCTCAGAAGTACTGGGTTCAAAATCCCCAGTATCATTACATACACAAAAAAGATTTGTGTTAATATGAACCTTTTTCTGTTTTGTAACATATTTTAAGCATCATAGGATTTTGGATTTTAGTATGATAAAGAATTTACATATATGGTTTGACTTTTGAATTTATCTGAGTCCTGAGATAGGTTATGAATATTTTCTTTTTTTTTTTGTGGTACCAGGGATTGAACCCAGGGGTGTTCTACCTCTGAGCTACACCCCCAGCCCTATTTTATATACTTTATTTTGAAACCGGGTCTCACGAAGTTGCGAAGGGCCTCACTAAGTAGCTGAGGCTGGCCGCGAACCCGGATCCTCCAGTCTCAGCCTCCCAAGTACTGGGATTACAAGCGTGCACCACCACACCCGGCTAGGTTATGAATATTTTTATATTGTGGTCCTTGTTACACCATACTTTTTTTTTTTTTTTGCTGTACTGGGGATTGAACGCAGGGGCGGTCTACCTCCGCACTACGCCCCAGGCCCTATTTTTTATACTTTTTTTTTTGAAACCGGGTCTCACGAAGTTGCAGAGGGCCTAAGGGGGGAGAGAGAGAGAGAGCGAGCGAGCTGAGGCTGGCCGCGAACCCGGATCCTCCGGTCTCCGCCTCCCAAAGTACTGGGATTACAAGCGTGTGCCACCACGCCCGGCACACCATACTTTGATTCCCTATAATTTCCACTGGATTTTAACTTATAGATGGTTTTTTGGTAACTACTTTTGAAGGTACACATTTTGGTTCAGAATTTCTCACTATTTCATTAAAAATACCTCAGTTCCTCAGCATAGCTCTATTAGTTCAAGGAAAATACTATCACATGATTAATTTTTGTGAATGGCTACTAATGAATATTAGATTTATAAGAACCTGTTTGCTACATGTATAGTTCTTATTATAGGTCGATTATATCTGATGCATATAGTAAGTTTTTTTATTTTTATATTTTTAGGAGCCATACATGGAAGGTGTCAATCCATTCATCAAAAGCAACAAGCATCGTATGATTATGTTTTTAGATGAACTTGGGGTATGTATATCATTTTCAAATACTTTTGAGATCTGTAGTTCAACAACCTTTAGAAAGATGATTTATTTAAATAAATAAATTATTAATTAAATAATGGTCTATGCCAAGCATACACTATTGTTGCTTTTGGACTACCTGTGTAATATTTTAGTTTCTGACTCACTATTCATTGTCCTCTTAGCTATTCCGTCAGTAACTGACATTCCATTGTCTTTTTAGCTTTTACTTTGCTGCTACTGTTGGATTTGAAACAAAATGGATAGCCCACAGTTCTGATCAGGTTAAATATGTAAATAGTGGAGAATGAGTTTTTCTAGGAATAAAATATGTGGATTTTGTGTTTTGCTTCATTGTGACTACCTATGCCTAATTAGGCTTTTATAAATAATAACATGACTACAAAATTAAAATAGGGGATATATTTATAATTTCTAGGACTCTTCATTGCTTAATAAAGTTAAGTTTTCTGGATTGTATAGATTTTTGAGAGATTAAATCAGATTGAACGGTAATTCATTTTATATAGAGAGAAACTAGAAGAGCAGCCTGTATGTGAATCAAGCCAGAGTGCACGACGTCAGGAGAGCTAGCTGGGAGACTGAGGTGCCCTTGTTCTGCCTTAACGAAATAAGATTCAGTTAAAAACTGAAGTCAGCGACCACCACACCACTATGGCAAACAAATCAGAACTGTGTGGGGCCTTCCCTTGGAATCTCAGATATAAAAACTAATGTATAAGAAATTATTTACAGCATAGCTCCATATTTATATGAAAATTGAGAAATAAAGGAACAATGGTTAAATGACCATCTGTTTCTATATGTGAACTGGAAAATTTTGAAGCTATTTCTAATTATCAAGAAATATGGTTTGTGATTAGAAAAAAGTTTTTTTACTTTAATAATGTTTATACAGCTGTTTGGGAAATCTGTGCTCAATGTTTAAGGCTAATTTATCTTAAATCATATTTCTAGGTTTTTATATTCATGGTTGTGACTCCATCCATTTATTTTCCATAAATACAAGTATCTGTAGTCCTCTCCCTGTTATAGTGCGCAACCTAGCAATATTCTAATACTCCTTCAGTCTCCTTATACTCGTCTATTCCTTTACTACCTTATAAATCAAATTGATCTTTGATGATTCACCTCAAACATTATTTCTGTTCTTCTTCCTAAATTTCCTCGGCATATTAGACATATAACTGTGCTGCTATGATTAGTTTACTCTTTTGTCCTCTTCCTAAACTGTAAACTCCCTGAAGGCAAACACTAGTATTTTCCATGTCTGTGATCCTGTAGTCACCAGATGAATAAATGAATAACTGAGTCAGTAAAAAAAGAGTCTATCAACTGTTGTGGTTTTTAGGAATGTATAACAAACATCAAGGAGAGGAATGGATTTATAGAAAATTACTGCTAATCCAAGCCCATTTAGTATTAATGTAAAAGTACTATATTATACATTTACTATGATGACTAAATTACTCCATGAACCTTAAAGATGCCATGATTAACACTAATTATTCCCTCATTAGCAATTGTTTTGTGTAGTCCACAATTACAAACTTGACAGATTTTGTATACTTTGATAATGTAGTTCCTACATACAAGTTGATGAACTTAGACAAAATACAGTAGCTCAGTGAAATTTGTTTAAATTGCAGTTAGTCCAGAGTAACAGTTAATACCCATACTGTTTACCTGGCATATATGTTCTAGATCAAAAAAAAAAAAAGAAAGAAAAGAAAACTCGTTACAGATGTGAACCTCTTAGGAAACCCATTGTTTTAGGATAACATTAATATTGTACCATATTCTGCTGTGCTGTCAAAGAAAATGGAACCTGGCTTTGATGTGAATACAGAAGTTATAAAACCTACATTTTATCAGAACTAAGAATCCTTAGATTTTTAAAAGAAATGTTGAAATCTATTAAATTTTAAGAGAATATTATTAAAAATTTAACCTACTATACCCAGTTAGGATCATTTCAGAAGAGTATATAAAGATTTGTATTTCTAAATGCAGTTTTGATTCCTTTAAAGAATGTACCTGAACTTCCGGACACTACAGAACATTCTAGAACTGACTTGTCCCGTGATTTAGCTGCATTGCATGAGATTTGTGTGGCTCATTCAGATGAACTGCGAACACTCAGTAATGAACGAGGTGCACAGCAGGTAGGTTTTTGCCAGCCACCCTTAGTAATGTTTCATTAGCACTTATGCAGAACATAATCATAAGTCCATCTGAGATGTAATAAATAGCTAAATTCTGGTCAACATTTTATTAGCTATTTTAAGAATCTGAATCATAATCCAAAAAGATTTCAGCAGGTAAGAATAGAGGGCCCAGACTCAGATGATATACTTTTGATACTACAAAATATCAAATCTTGTTTTTGAATCTAAAATGGTAACTACTGGAAAATGAAGGTGTTTATACATTTTAATGATATATGTGAAAATGGAAAGTGAGGTAATAATGTCAATAGTTAGGTAGTTTTTAAATGTCGGTTACTGTCTCTTTCAAACATTAGAGTGCCTGGCCAGAGTGATTCTCAAATTGTGAAATACATGAGAATTATTGGCAAATACATTTCAACTTCCATAGCCAGAGATTCTGGGGTATAGCCTTGAAAATTCCATTTCTAACAAGATCTTACAAAGATTTAAATCCAAGTGTCACAGCTCACAGTTTAAGAAACACTAGTTGGTATTAGTAAAATCTACTATCCAGATCAACAGATACATATGGAATATTACTCAAAAAGGTACCAGAATTTGAAAGGACTTAGCTGTAACAAGGATACACACTGCATAACTCTGACTAGTTTCTTCTATGCTTTCAAGATATAGTGTACGTTATCACTACACTGGATAACCATTTGGCAGGGATTTTGCAAAAGAAATCTAAGCCTTGACAACCTGAGATTCTAGAATCCTCAAGTTTTTGAGTTTAGGTAATCTTGCTCATTAGACTTCTATTTAAGAAACTTTTTTTTCTTTTTTCTTTTTTGGCGGTACTGGGGATTGAACCCAGGGGCATTCTACCTCCGGGCTACACCCCCAGCCCTATTTTTTATTCTTTATTTTGAAACGGGGTCTCACTTAAGTTGCGGAGGGCCTCACTAAGTAGCTGAGGCTGGCCGTGAACTCAGATACTCTGCTCTCAGCTTCCCAAGTACTGGAATTACAAGCGTACACCACCATGCCTGGCTTTACTTAAACTTTAATGACTGATTTAATGACAAATCTGTCTTCTAAGATTACCCATCCTAGAGATTGTTCTGGCAAGATAGCAGAATGCACACAAATTTCTACACTTTTGTGTTTAAAAAAATTCTCTATCTTGGTTATAGCCAAAGATAGGCAGTCAAGGTCTGAATAATAAAAACTTACAATTTAATGCTCTGAATATATTGTTAATATTATTTTATGAATTCTTTGCTTTGACGTGGCTGTTTTCAAATTCAGATTTCCATCCTAACACTTCAGACTAAGCTTTCATTTATTTACTAATTATTTTCATACTGTTATTTCCTTCTGTCTAGCACGTACTGAAAAAGCTTCTGGCTATAACAGAACTGCTTCAACAAAAACAAAACCAGTACACAAAAACCAATGATGTCAGGTAGCAGCCTTCGCCCTGATGTTCTGCATGGATTCAGCATGCCCAACGGTAATTCAGATCAGTATGTCTCCTTTGCTCTTGCCAAAAAAATAGCACACCTTTCCACATTCCAGTGATGTGTGAGCTATGCAAACAAAACTCAAGATTCTACTGGTAAATAACTGCCAGCAACTTTGTAAGCTATCTGTGCAGGATATTTGCACTTTTTCCACACAGAATCTTTACCAAACTCTGAGCCTTGGTGTACAGATCACCTTTCACAAAAAAATACTATGACTCTATCTTGAACTTTGAAAATATATTTTCAATACACCCAATTGCCAAAGTTTTGCTGTCTCTTGGAAAAAGAACTATGAAATCAACTGACGAGGAAAAGCATTCTCTATTGACAATTGAGTATAACTGGATTGCAAACTGTTCTTACTATAATTCCTTCCTGTTTAGGAATATGACCATTTGACTGTTCAATGACTTAATTTGTATTTACAGTTTCCATTATAATAGGAAAAATCTTTGCTGTATACTTTTTTAAAATACTGTGCTATTTCTCTTTCTGGAACTGTTGAAAGAAAATATATAGAATGGATCTACTGCTCATCAGCTTTATTTTTTAAACATACCACTTATTTTGTTGGAATTGTCAAAGACTGTATTTAGATCTCATAATGCTTTTGTTAAATGTTTACAACAGTAAATAGTTTGAATTCAGTAAATATTACTGGTCATTGTACTGATCAATGCATGTTACCCTTTCAACCATTTTATAGATTATGAATTTCTTTTATGAAAAAAAAACCTAGAATGTTTAATTCCAAGTTGATGTGTGTGTGTGTGTGTGTGTGTGTGTGTGTGTGTGTGTTATCCCTTTGATTATGCAGACAAACCTCATCATCTACGTAACAACTTATCCATCTTTGAACTTCTGACTACTTGTTGTATCTGCTGGATAGTTTGATTGTATAGTTTTATTTGCTTATATTTGTGTATTTCTGTGAAGTATTCACAAGGGTTAAGTTAAAATAAAACCAAGGGATATCTTGCATAATTGATTACTTCTGTCTAAATATAGCTAAGCATTTATGTCATTTTCTATTTCCTTTAGGGGCAGGCAGTCCAAACTTTAGCACCAGAGCAAGGCCCAGGGAGAATATGAAATTTCAGATCAGTGTTTTTGCAAAGAGTCTCTTGTAAACGATTCCGTTTATTCTTTCAATATCTATTGGTTAACATTTCCTTCCCGCCTGTAACTGAGCTAGGGGAGACAAGCTAGATGGAAAATATGGCACAGTATCATTAGTAACCAGAGTGAGTGAAGCATGATCTAAGAAAGGTATGGGGACTGTTCCCACAGTAAAGACAAATTTTAAAGGCATAGATTCCAAGAGCAACACTGGATTCCATTCCTCTTTCTTTTTTTTTTTTTTTTTGTGGTACTGGGGATTGAACCCAGGGGCGTTCTACCTCCGCGCTACGCCCCCGGCCCTATTTTTTTTTTTATACTTTATTTTGAAACCGGGTCTCAGGAAGTTGCGGAGGGCCTTACTAGGTAGAGAGAGAGAAAGAGAGAGGGAGAGAGAGAGAGAGAGAGAGAGCTGAGGCTGGTCGCAAACCTGGATCCTCCAATCTCCGCCTCCCAAAGTACTGGGATTACAAGCGTGCGCCACCACGCCCGGCCTTCCATTCCTTTTATATATAAAATATGAGAAGCCGGGCGTGGTGGCGCACGCTTGTAATCCCAGTACTTTGGGAGGTGGAGACCGGAGGATCCGGGTTCGCGGCCAGCCTCAGCGCGCATGCGCGTGCGATCAATCTCTCTCTCTCTCCTCTCTCCTCTCTCTCT
>PVJS01035898.1:0-20738 GCA_004027185.1 Glis glis | reverse complement strand
AAAAAAAAAAAAAGCAAAATAAAGAATAAAAAATAGGACTGGAGGTGTAGCCCGGAGGTAGAATGCCTCTGGGTTCAATTCCCGGTACCACCAAAAAAAAAAGGTCAAAATAAAAATAAATAAATAAGCCGGGCGTGGTGGCGCACCCTTGTAATCCCAGTACTTGGGAGGCGGAGACCAGAGGATCCAGGTTCGAGGCCAGCCTCAGCTACTTAGTGAGGCCCTCCGCAACTTCGTGAGACCTGGTTTCAAAATAAAGTATAAAAAATAGGGCCGGGGGTGTAGCTCGGAGGTAAAACGCCCCTGGGTTCAATCCCCGGTACCTCAAAAAAAAACACCCCAAAATAAATAAATAAAAATGGCTGGGGGCATAGCTCAGAGGTAGAATGCCCCTGGGTTCAATCCCCAGTGCCCCCCAAAAAAGTCAGGAGTGGTGCATGCCTGTAAGTCTTGCTACCTGGCACCAGAGGGGGGAGTTTGTCCTAGGATCACGTTCTTTTTTTTTTTGCGGTACTGGGGGATTGAACCCAGGGGATTCTACCTCCGAGCTACACCCCCAGCCCTATTTTTAATTCTTTATTTTGAAACAGGGTGTAAGTTGCAGAGGCCTCACTAAGTAGCTGAGGCTGGCCGCGAACTCGGATCCTCTGGTCTCAGCCTCCCAAGCACTGGGGTTATAAACGTGCTCCACCATGCCCGGCTAGGATTGCATTCTTGGAGGAATGGCCTACAGCTCCACTGTCACCTCTTACAGATCTAATAGATCTAGAAAAATACTTTCCCTACAGAGTACAGAACCAAACAGTGATATCTGTGATACACAAAATGCTTTATTTATATATTTTGATGGGCTGGTGTTTGAGCCCAAGGACATTCTAGGCAAGCCCTCTACCACTAAGTTACACCCCCAGCCCCCAAAGTACATTTATAATTGACAAGAAGGGGGTGAACAGATGTTAGGAAAAAGGGCCAAGGATAAGGGAGGCAGGTCACCGAAATAAACGCACGAAAAGATGCTCAAGTTCACCATAGCCAGGGAAATGCAGGGGAACCAGGATAGGGGACTCTCCACCCCATGGTCTAGGGGCATTCTGGGAGAGGGGTGGCCTGTGAAGGTGGCGACATTAATCATCCTGGACCCACTCCAGCCACTCCACACAATTGGACTCTCAGAAATAAAATGCCAAGAACCGGGTGTGGTGGCACACACTTGTAATACCAGTACTTGGGAGGCTGAGACAGGGGCATTGCAAGCTCGAGGCCAGCCTCAGGAACTTAGTAAGACCCTCAGCAACTTAGTGAGACCCTGTCTCAAAATAAAAAAGGCTAGGGGGTGTAGCTCAGAGTTAGAATGCTCCTGGGTTCCATCCCCAGTACCAACAATTCAGTAAATGAATAAGAAATAAAAAAGGGCTGGGGTTGAGTTTAAGATGAAATGGGTAACTATGTTGATGGTGTTCAGAGCATGTTCTGGTCCAGGGAGATGCTACTTAAGTGTTCACTAAGCAAATATTTAAAAGATTCCCTATAAGCTTATTGTTGAATAAGAAAGCGAAGATGCAGAAAATATTGAGACCAGCACCAGGACCCAATACAGATGTTTAGATGTGTCTGTGATTTCATAAGCACAGAAAATTATGGGACACACATACTCAACTGTCAACAGGGACTTCTCAGAAGAACTGTTTGTGTGTGTGTGTGTGTGTGTGTGTGTGTGTGTGTGTGTGTGGAGGGGGGTAAGCAAAATAAAAATGTTTAAAGTTTCTTATGATCATGTTCATGCAGTTATTAAATACCATGCATGTATACATAGAGAGAAAGTTTCAATGATAGAGGAAGAAAACCAAGGAGAGGGAAGTTCCCCTGGATCTCCCACGGGACCCAGGGTGGGGCAACCCCTCTCCGACGCAGTGGGCGAAGAGCAGAAGTCCAGCCAATGATGGAATCTTCCCCAAACATCACTTGCTTATGTTGAAATCAAATAGTCTGCGATAAATATTTACCTCAGTGCAGGAAAGAGGGAGGGAGGTGGGAGGCACTGAGATCCCAGCAGTAAGTTGAAGGATTGCCTTTCATCTAAGGGATCTTCCCTAGCGCAGCACCCCGCCCCTCCCGGCTGTCATAGGATTTCACTATGCTACTTTTTCAGGCTAGTACAATTGGGGTCCTCCTCATCCCTAGGTAGGAAAGATTATTGCTCCCACCCGGTGGCTCTCAAATCCATTCTCCACAGGGCAGCAGCCTGAGGGAGCTTCTAGAGTGCAAATCCAGTCATGCCCTTCCTCCACAAACCATCTTAATGTCATCAAATTTATTTATTTATTTATTTTTGCAGTACTGGAGATTGAACCCAGGGGCATTCTATCTCCGAGCTACACCCCCAGTCCTATTTTTTATTCTTTGTTTTAAAACAGGGTCTCACTAAGTTGCAGAGGGCCTCACTAAGTTGCTGAGGCTGGCCGCGAACCTGCAATCCTCCTGTCTCAGCCTCCCAACTACTGGGATTACAAGGGTGCACCACCACGCCTGGCCCTAATGTCATCAAATTTAATCCAAACTCTTTGTGGGGTTACCAGGCCCTGCTGGATTCGCATCCTGGGACTAGGGAGCAACTAAGGGGAAGCACAGTTCTCTCGAGCACCTTGTTCTTTCCAACCCTTGACTTTTCCCGGAAATCTCTCTCCGAACCCCACAGGCTGCCCTTACGGTGAGGTCCCTAACCGACACCCAAACCCAGACACTTTGGCTGTCAGGTTCCTGGGGCAGAGACGCACCCCCTTGCGGGGCCGGGATTCGGTGACTTCCACAAGGTGTCCGCCAGCTCTGTCCTCGTATCCCGACTCGGAGCCGGTTCCGGCCTGGGGCAGAGGCTGAGGACGGGTTATTTGGGGGCGACCCTTCCAAGGGTCCTTGGAAGGATGGTGATGAAAGCGTGCATTTCCCTTTAAACGCGGGGACGCCCTGGGAGCGCGCTCCTCGGAAGCACCCTCCAAGCCTCCCCTCGCCCCAGGGCCCGCCCCTTATAAGGAGGGCGCCGCGGAAGGGGCCGATTCTTATTGGTGTGGAGGGGACCTCTGGGCGGCGCTGATTGGCTGAGGGCAGGGGCGCGTCGGGCGGGGCGGGGCGGGGCGGGCGTCTCCCGCCCGGGCCTAGCTCGCCCGCGCACCGGGACTATGTCGTGGGCGCGGAGCCACCTGCGCGCGGCTCGGTCCCTGGCAGCTGTTTCTGCACGCGGTGCAACGACCGAGGGCGCGGCGCGGCGGGGGTTGAGCGCGTGGCTCCCTGCACAGGAGCCCGGCATGGACTACCAGGTATCCCGCGGGCCGGCCGGCGGGCAAGGGTACGGTGACACGTGGGCCGGGCCTGGGCCGCACAGCATCCGGGCTCCGCCAGCTGCAGGGGAAACCCGGAGCCTGGGACTGGGGGAGCTCCAGGGGGCGAGATCATCCTGGAGTCCGAGGGTGGGGACCGGGACCGGGATGTTGGGCTGGGGGCTCCGCCTCTGGGAATCGTGAGGCTTTAGTGTCCCGCGATGGAGAGGGAAGGGGCACTGGTGAGAACCGAGAGGTGTAAAAGGCTCATTTGGGTGTCAGGAGTTCCGGTGATCCCATTCTGAACCGGCGGTGCGGGGTAGGGGTAGAAGAGGGAGGGAATGCGGGAGTTCAGACTTGAAAGATCCAGGAGTGAAGATCTGGGGGTGAAGTCTCCAGGAGTCAGAAGATTGGGGATCCAAGTGCCTGGAATTGAGGGGGGGGGCGGAATCAGGACAGTGAAAGACCAAAGGATCAGGAAAATAGAAAATGTCTGCGGGCGCCCTGTGCCAGAGGTCAGTTTCCAGAGATCAGAACGCGATGCCAGGCAGGCTGGTGGCACTGGTTTGAGGGGAATTGGGCCTCCAACCAGCCGGGAAGCCTTGGGGGCAGGAGCTGGGGAATCAGGCCTGAAGGGAAATAAACAATATTCCTACTGTCACTCCCCGTGTGGCCTTTCCTGAGACTGTATTTACCTGCCACTTCGGGCTTGGAGACCTGGGCAGACCCTTCTTCTCTTTGAGCCTGCTTCCGCATCTGGTTGCTTCAAGCAGCTGTGTCTGGGGTCAGAATGTGGAACCCTATGGTCTTCAGGGTTGGTTGTGGAAGCCTCTGGAAATTCTAGAATGCTAAGATCCTAAGCTTCTGTGGTTATAGCCCTAGCCAAGCCCAGTGGGGTCTCAATATAATGGTTGGGAGAATGAGGGTGACACCCAGGGGCAAAGCTGGGGGACAGCAACAGGAAACAAAGCTAAGTCCGTTAGTCTTACCACCCTGTTTGCCTGGCACTCCCTGGGTGGGGCTGAATTGCCCCAGGCTCCCATCTTTGCCAGATCTGGAAAGATGCCACTGTTCTCGCCCCATTGCTTAACCAGTTGGCTGGGGCAACACGGCTGGCAGGGTAGGCCTGGTGCCTGGCTCGGCCATTGGTGTGTCAAGTGCCTTTAGTCCTAAGGCTCCTTAGCAAGCCTTAACCTGCTACCTGGGGACTGTGGTTGCCAGGATGCTGTGCGCATGCTCAACACCCTGCAGACCAATGCCAGCTACCTGGAGCAGGTAAAGCGCCAACGAGGTGACCCCCAGGCCCAGCTGGAAGCCATGGAGCTGTACCTGGCACGGAGTGGGCTAAAGGTAAGGTGGGGGAGCCTGTGATCACCCCCAACTCCCACCTGTCTGAGAGTTCTGTGGCTGAGGTAGGGACTTTGTCTGTCACAGGTGGAGGACTTGGACCGGCTGAACATCATCCATGTCACTGGAACCAAGGGGAAGGTGAGGGGCTGGACCCATGGGTCGATGCTCTCTTGGTGGGCTGGTGGGGTGGGGCCTGTCCACACAATACCTTTTCTTTCCAGGGCTCCACCTGTGCCTTCACGGAGCGTATCCTCCGGAATTACGGGCTGAAGACGGGATTCTTTAGGTACTGAGCTGTGGGGGATGTGTCTCCTGGCTCTCTGGGGGACTGTGGCACCAGAGCCAGGGTCACCCCTAGGAGGTCAGCTCTCTGCACAGAGTTTATTCGTTCAACATTCAGTTCGCACTTACCATATTGGCCCAAGTTTATAGCCGTTCTTAGTTTTTATAGTGAAAAAAATTGGGGAGGTGACACCAACTTGAATGTATAACCCAAGTACATGACTTGAATAGTCAGATGTCTTTTTATTAATTTAAATTATTTAGCCGGGCGTGGTGGTGCACGCTTGTAATCCCAGTACTTTGGGAGGCGGAGACCGGAGGATCCGGATTCGCGGCCAGCCTCAGCTCTCTCTCTCTCTCTCTCTCTCTCTCTCTCTCTTTCTCTCTACTTAGTGAGGCCCTTCGCAACTTTGTGAGACCCGGTTTCAAAATAAAGTATAAAAAATAGGGCTGGGGGTGTAGATCGGAGGTAGAACACCCCTGGGTTCAATCCCCGGTACCACACACACAAAAAAATATTTAAGCTGGGTGTGGTGGCGCAGGCCTGTAATCCCAGTATTGGGAGGCTGAGACAGGAGGATTGAAGGTTCAGTGCCAGCCTCCCCAATTTAGTGGGGCCCTTACACTTTAGTGAGACCCTGTTTCAAAATAAAAAAAAATAAAATAGGGCTGGGTGTATAGCTCAGAAGTAGAATGCCCCTGGGTTCAATCACCAGTACCACAAACACATGCACACACACACACACACACAGTTGCATTTGGAATTCAAATTATTTATTTATTTTTGTGATACTGGGGATTGAACCCAGGGGCATTCTACCTCTGAGCTATACCCCAGCCCTTTTTACTTTTTTAGTTTGAGGTAGGGCCTTATTAAGTTGTTGAGGATCTTGCTAAGTTGCTGAGGCTGGCTTCAAATCTGTGATCTCCCTGTCTCAGCCTCCCAAGTACTGGGATTTGCAGGCAAACACCATGGCATCTGAACACCTCCAGTTCTTATTTTGAAACAGGGTCTCGCTAAATTACTACATGCTGGTCTTGAACCTGTGATCCTCCTTGTCTTAGGCTCCCAAGTACTGGGATTACAGATATGTGCCACCACACCTGGCTCCCAAATACAATTTTTAAGTCACATAGAAATTTTTTATCAGGTAGGATGTCTTTGCAGTAAGGGGTAGTGACCTAGCTCATGAAGGCTGTAGTTTTGAGGTTCATGTCAAGTTCTCCAGAGGTGGGCAGCAGAGCTCTTCCAGCCTCAGAGTGGAGGCAGCGCCCCCTCTTGGTGGCACTCAGACATCAAGACTCCTGCATTCTGCCTCACTCCTGCATTCGGCCGAGGCAGAATCCAGGTTCCTGTAGCCAGGGCTGTGCGTCTGCCCCTCCTATGCCCCCTGTAAAGCAGTGGAATTGGTCAATGGTTATTTGGATTTGTTCCTTAGTTAGAGTAGTTAAGATTTTTGCCTCCTTTTATTTTACCAGTTCCATCAGGCCATCTCTATAAGCATCTGAAACCAACTAAGGTCATTTCAGGCCAGTATGTTTTCCCTAAATAGTTCCTTGTTCAAAATAAAGAAATGGAAAACCAGGCACAGTGACATATGCTTATAATCTGAGCTACTTGGGAGGCTGAGGCAGGAGGATTGCAAGTTTGAGGCCAGCCTAGGCAAGTTATCAGAACCCTCAGCAACTTAGCAAGACCCTGTCTCAAAATAAAATAGAGCTGGGCGTGGTGGCGCACACTTGTAATCCCAGTACTTGGGAGGCTGAGACAGGAGGATCACAGGTTCGCGGCCAGCCTCAGCTACTTAGTGAGGCCCTCTGCAACTTAGTGAGACCCTGTTTCAAAATAAAGAATAAAAAATAGGGCTGGGGTGTAGCTTGGAGGTAGAATGTCCCTGGGTTCAATCCCATATATAGGTATGCTATGACATCACTGTGTGACATAATCTTAAGGGACCACTGTTGTAAATATAATCAGTCATTGACCAAAAGGTTATGTGACACATGACTGTATAAGGCAACAATCTGTCTTCTAAAATAATTTTTTGGGTATAAACCCTAACCATTAGCTGGGCATGCTGGTACACACCTGTAATCCCAGTACTTGGGAGGCTGAGACAGGAGGATCATAGATTCAAGACCAGCCTCAGCATAGCGAGACTCAGGAACCTAGTGAGACCCGTTTCAAAACAAAAAAATAAGCTGGGTGTGGCGGCACACACTTGTAATCCCAGTACTTGGGAGGCTGAGACCGGAGGATCCAGGTTCACGGCCAGCCTCAGCTACTTAGTGAGGCCCTCTGCAACCTAGTGAGACCCCGTTTCAAAAAAAGAATAAAAAATAGGGCTGGGGGTGTAGTTCACAGCCTCAGCAAGTAGTGAGACTCATCAACCAAATGAGACTCTGTTTCAAAGTAAAAATAAGCCAGGTGTGGTGGCGCACACTTGCACAGCGGCTAGCAGCCTCAGCTTCTGCGAAGGCACGGGGTCTCTTGAGGGCACCAGGGTGCCTCGGGAGTGTTTTCAACAGAGAGTTGCGGTGATCGGCTGTATCCTCCCCAAGACAAGTCTGACTGTGGGCAGGGGCGGCCGTGGGGCTCGGGAAGGGAGTCCGATGACCCCAGGTCTCCCGGCAGCTCTCCCCACCTGGTGCAGGTGCGGGAGCGGATCCGCATCAACGGGCAGCCCATCAGCCCCGACCTCTTCACCAAGCACTTCTGGCGCCTCTACCACCGGCTGGAGGAGACCAAGGTGCCGGTGCCAGAGGGCTGGTGGGCGGGCGGGGTAGAGACGCGGCCTGCCCAAGACCCCATCTCCCCAGAGCAGGGGCTGCAGGGCTCCAAGCCCTGATGTGTTCCTCGTTCACAGGATGGCAGCTGTGTCTCCATGCCCGCCTATTTCCGCTTCCTCACGCTCATGGCCTTCCACGTCTTCCTCCAAGAGAAGGTGTGTGCCTGCTCCCGGAACCCTGTATCTGAGGCCTTGGGGACAGGAGCCTCAGCAGGCTGGGGGCTTCCTGCTCTCCAGTGGCATCGGGGCCCCTAACCCCCTGCCACGCCGTCTGGTTTTCTGCAGGTGGACCTGGCAGTGGTGGAAGTGGGCATCGGTGGGGCTTATGACTGCACCAACATCATCAGGTGAAGGCAGCTGCTTGGGGACAGGGGTGGGGCTGGGAGCCCAGGCTTCACCTGCTGCCTGGTGGCCCGGGGCAGGGGCATCGTGACTCCTTTTGTCTTCTGCAGGAAGCCTGTGGTATGCGGAGTGTCCTCTCTCGGCATCGACCACACCAGCCTTCTGGGGGACACAGTGGAGAAGATCGCATGGCAGAAAGGGGGCATCTTTAAGGTGACCAGGCAGGCTGAGGGAGGAGAGGGGCCTGGGAGGCCTGGGCCTGGCCCTTTGGGCTCAGGGAAGTGGGGCTGGGATGGGGCCACTGGTGTCCTGACTCAGGATGAGTCATGAGCAGGGTCGGGGTTCTTGCCTCGCCTCCGCAATACGACTGGAGCAAGTCGAGCCCTCTCTGGTCTTAGTCTCCCCACTGAAACATGAGGGACAGAGGCTGAGTGGCAGCCCAGACCTAGGTTTCTGGGGGCTAGAGAGGGCACAGATGAGCACCCTCGGCAGCCCCGGGCTCACTCTCCCTGGCCCTTCTGCAGCATGGTGTCCCTGCCTTTACTGTGCTCCAGCCGGAAGGTCCCCTGGCCGTGCTAAGGGATCGAGCCCAGCAGATCTCAGTGAGTCTGGGTAGGGGACTGGCGAGGTGGGGGTGTGTCTGTCCTGACCAGGGAGGCCCTTTCTCCTATCGGGAGTGTAATAAGGGCACTGGGCCAGCTGCCTGACCCCCAGAACACATCTTGGTTCTGGAAGCAGGGCTTGGTGGGTTCTGGTGGTTGGGAGCAAAGGGAGGGCCTTTTGGTCAAGGTGGCAGTGGCAGCTTTCCTGACTAGCTGCTGCCCGTCTCCCCACAGTGTCCCCTCTACCTGTGCCCCCCGCTGGAAGCCCTGGAGGAAGGGGTGCCGCCGCTGGCCCTGGGGCTGGAGGGAGAGCACCAGCGGTCCAACGCGGCCTTGGCTTTGCAGCTGGCCCACTGCTGGCTGCAGCGGCAGCACCACCAGGGTGAGTGGGCAGGTGGGCGGGCGGCATTTGGAGCCTGCCTCAGAGGGTCCTGAGCATGCTGGACTTCATACGCCCACAGGCATCGGGGAGCCAAAGGCGTCTAGGCCAAGCGTCCCGTGGCCGCTGCCCCTGGCTCCAGTGTTCCAGCCCACATCCCGCATGCGGCACGGTGAGTTGGACCTCCTTGCCCAGCCAGGACCGCCATGATGCGTCCTCGTGCCCCTTCAGATGTCTCTGGGTTTCCCGTTTGGGAAGTGGGGGCAATTTGAGAGGGTGCCTGTGAGTCAGGACACCCCCCTGACCTTGATTTCATGAATCTGTCTGAGCTTCATCTGCCAAAGGAGATGACAGTAGGACCTGTCATCAAGGTTTGTTGAGGAGTCACTGAGGTGACATCGCTAAGGTGCTGAGAGCCCAGAGCCTACAGGATGTGGGACAAAGTGCCAGCCAGTGGTAGCTGCTGTCGCCGTCATCACTGTCATCCGCAGTGGCCATGAGGTCCTTGAGGATGATGCCGCCATCTGCCTCTTGTTCCCCCAACCCTCCCAGCACATCGTAGGTGTTCATGCAGTTAGACCCCTTCAGCAAATGGCTTCGGTGTGTCTGCTGTGTGCTGGACCTGCTGCTGTCAGGGGTCAGCGACGGTCCTGGAGCAGATCTTGGGCCACCTCCCAGCCCCAGGACTCCTTGGCTTGTGAGTTCAGGGCTCCCCGGCTATCCAGGGAGAATGATAAGTGACAGCAGCCCCCAGTCAAGGTCGCCTGGAAGGTTCCACTGGATGAGGTGAAGCTGGCCAAGCTCGGGACCCAGTGACTGGTGCTATAAGAGGCCCTTGGGCTGGTCACATCCTCCTCAGAGGGGGCAGCCTGCAGGGAGAGCCGGCTCCAGGTTGTGTGCAGAGTTGAGGGCTGGGGTGGGAGAGGGTCCCGGAACACTGCTTGTCCGCCTCTGACAGGCC
The DNA here is from genome assembly GCA_004027185.1 of Glis glis. Taxonomy (NCBI): domain Eukaryota; kingdom Metazoa; phylum Chordata; class Mammalia; order Rodentia; family Gliridae; genus Glis; species Glis glis. The sequence goes on along the minus strand of PVJS01035898.1, from coordinate 10,722 downwards.
TTCGGGACACCGAGTGGCCGGGCCGGACACAGGTGCTGCGGCGCGGGCCCCTCACCTGGTACCTGGATGGGGCGCACACCACCAGCAGCGTGCAGGCCTGTGTGCGCTGGTTCCGCCAGGCCCTGCAGCACCAGGAGAGACCCAGCAGGTGAGCAGTGTGAGCACAGGACAGGGCGGGGCTTACAGGCAGGGCGGGGCCTTGGCAGGGGGTGGGGCTGGACAGGGAAGAAGGGGGAGGTGCTGCTCTGACCCCCTTCCTCTCCCTTGGTGCAGTGGGCCTGAGGTGCGAGTCTTGCTCTTCAACTCCACTGGGGACAGGGACCCAGTGGCCCTGCTGAAGCTGCTGCAGGTGAGGGGCCAGTGGGGGGGGGGTGCAGGCAGCCCGGCAGCCCTGGTTCTGGGTGTGTGACCCTGGCAAGTGCCTGGATTTCCTCAACCATAACCTGGTGCTGATTTGTTCTCCCCTGAATTGTACTGAGGACTGTGTTTAAGCCCTGGACACTTGGGGAAACATGGTGACTGGCCTCATTCTCTTGTTGAAGGTACAGTCTCTAGGCTCACTGGCCTATGACCCTGAACAAGAGATGGCATTTTCCGAAGCCTCAGCTTGCCCTTCCATGGAATGGGGTTGCCCCTAAGGCTACCTGCATCTCACATTTGGTTTAAGGAGTCACTGGGCTATAAAGTGTGCAGAGGCTCCTCTCTCCTGGGGGAAACTGAGGCTGCTCTAGGCTGTCAGGGCTGAAGTGGCTCCTAGGGATCATCTCCCATTTCACAGACCAGGAAGCTGAGGCCGTCCATAGCCAGGACCTCATTTGTGCAGAGCCCTTTCCTCCACCTGGATCTGGGGCCTGCCCCCTAGCTGGGTGACCGTAAGCAAGTGCCGGCTCAGGCCTCTGTCCCCATCTGTACAGGAGGCCTTGCCTTTGCCACCAGCCCTCAGGCAGGCAGGATACACTGAGGTAGATGGGCAGGCCAAAGTGCCATGGCCAGGTGTCTGCAGTGTCACTCGAGGGAGGTCAGCACCTCCCGAGATGTGGGCATGGAGGGGCCCCAGAAGTTGGGGTGGGAGCATCCTCTCAGGAGTCTGACACTGTCTTTCCCCTCGGCCTCCAAGCCCTGCCAGTTCGACTATGCTGTCTTCTGCCCCAACTTGACAGAGGTGTCCTCCATGGGCAATGCAGGTGAGCGCTGGCAGATGTGGTCCCTGTGGGCAGGGGGCCAAGGTGGACTGCTCTGTGGTGACAGTGGGGGCTTCCAAACTACAGGTCCAGGGTAGATGGTAGATTTGTTTTATCTTATAAAACACTGTGAATTTGGTGCCATGTAGTTGCTATAGCAAAAAAGAATTATCAGAAGATTTTTAAAGCCAGGCGTGGTGGCTCACGCTTGTAATCCCAGTACTTGGGAGACTGAGACAGGAGGATCGCAGGTTCGCGGCTAGCGTCAGCTACTTAGTGAGGCCCTCCGCAACTTCGTGAGACCTGGTTTCAAAATAAAGGATAAAAAATAGGGCCGGGGGGAGTAGCTCGGAGGTAGAACGCCCCTGGGTTTAATCCCCTGTACCGCAAAAAAAAAAAAAAAAAAAAAAGACTTCAGTGATTATTTTTATTTTTATTTTGAAACAGGGTCTCACTAGGTTAATGAGTCACCACTTGCTGAGGCTGCCCTCAAACTTGCGATCCTCCTGTCTCAGCCTCCCAATTACTGGGATTACAAGTGTGTGCCACCACACCCAGCTGTAATTTGTTACTTCAAATGAAAAGAGTAGATTAAGGCCAGGCGTAGTGGCGCACGCTTGTAATCCCAGTACTTGGGAGGTGGAGACCGGAGGATACGGGTTCGCAGCCAGCCTCAGCTACTTAGTGAGGCCTCCGCAACTTCGTGAGACCCGGTTTCAAAATAAAGTATAAAAATAGGGCCAGGGGTGTAGCTCAAAGATAGAATGCCCCTGGGTTCAATCCCTGGTACCGCAAAAAAAAAAAAGGTAGATTAGAAAGTATCAGTGTACATTGCACAAAGTGAAGATAGATACTGTTTAGTGAAGATTCTGTTTGAGACATATATATAAGTATATGAAAAAAAATTGAAATTGTGTTGTGCAAAATACAGATCCCCAGGCCCTGCATCAAACTTGGGGAAAGTTCTGAAATCATTTCTTTTTTTTTTGCAGTACTGGGGATTGAACCCAGGGGTATTCTACCTCCGGGCTACACCCCCAGCCCTATTTTTTATTCTTTATTTTGAAACAGAGTCTCTCTAAGTTGCAGAGGGCCTCACTAAGTAGCTGAGGCTGGCTGCGAACCCGGATCCTCCTGTCTCAGCCTCCCAAGTACTGGGATTACAAGTGTGCGCCACCATGCCTGGCTTGAAATCTGTATTTTTAACCAGCTTCCCTGGAAATACTTGGGCCCACCTGGACATCCACTGTACAGATGAGGATAGTGAGGCTGGGGGAGGAATTGATCTTAGTGGGCAAGAAAGCTTTGGAGCTGGGCCTCCTGGCCCTGCCTCCCAGACCTCAGGCAAGTCGTCAAACTTGTCTGAGCCTCAGTTTCCCTCAGCATAGTCTGTTGATGTGATGTGTATAAATGGCCCGGTGCCAAGCAGGTGCTCACCATGTCCCTGCCCCTTTCTGCACTCTTACTCCTTCACTGACACGCCTGTCTCTGCTCCCCACAGACCAGCAGAACTTCACAGTGACGCTGGACCAGGTGCTGCTCCGCTGCCTCGAACACCAGCAGCACTGGAGCTCGCTGGGCGAGGAGGCCAGCCGGGACCTCTGGAGCCCCAGCCCCGAGCCTGGTGGGCCTGTGCCCCTGCTGCTGGCACCCCACATGCCCCATCCCTGCGGCGCCAGCTCTCTCGTCTTCAGCTGCATCTCGCATGCCTTGCAGTGGATCAGCCAAGGCCGGGACCCCGTCTTTCAGCCACCCAGTCCCCCAAGGGGCCTCCTCACCCACCCCGTGGCCAGCAGTGGGGCCAGCGTACTCCGTGAGGCGTCTGCTATCCACGTACTGGTCACAGGCAGCCTGCACCTCGTGGGCGGCGTCCTGAAGCTGCTAGACCCCTCGCTGTCCCAGTAGCGAAGATGGTGGGGTTGGAGGTGGGCGCCTCCCACACCTGCCCTGCCTTCTCGCCATGAACTTACACCAGGTGCCTTTTGATTTCTGCCCTCCCGATTCTGCTGAGACTGGCCCAGGGACCTGGGCTCTGGATGGTGGGATCAAGGCCTGGAAAGGATGTCTTCTGTCGCCAAGGTTCTGTGCCTTGGCTTCTGCTTTCTTCCCGCCGAGACGCCAGGGGCTTCCCAGGGCCCCCACTGCTGAGCAGGCCTGCGACGGAGCCCACGTCCCTCCAACCCGCCTGCCTCCCAGCTCAGGCCCCGCTCACTATGTGGGCTGCCTGGCCAGGCCCAGGCCCTACAGGGTGCTGCACGATGGATTTCCTCCCAGTGCCTTCTGGGAAAGGAAAGGGCCCCTGCCTGGGACACTCTGAGAGAGCATGGCTGGAGTGAATTAAAGCTTTTAACAATTTTTTTAATGGCAAAACATTTGATTGACTTGTAGCCTGTAGCTCCTTCATTAGACAGTAGAGGGCAGGGGGCTGCAGCTGGGATAGGAGCTGGGTTGGGGAGAGGGAGCCCAGGCTGTGTGGCCCGAGACAAGTCCTTCCCTCCCTCTGAGCCTCAGGTGGCCTCTCTGTGACAGGAGAAGACTAGACTAGTGTCAGACACTGCTTGGCCGGCCTCACAGAGACCGTGTGATTGGAGATGATACCCATGTTACAGATGAGGGAACTGGCTGGCTTCAGGACACCATGGAGCCGCCCACAGTCATATGCAACCAATAAGTCGCAGGTCCAGGATTGGAACCCAGAGCTGTTGGGGGGCCCATGTTGTGAACCCCATCGTGAGTGTGGACAGGGCTGCCTGGTGGTTGCTTTCTGACAGCCTCAGCCCAAGGGGTGTGCCACCCAGTGAGCGAGCAGCAGAGGGGACTGGTTCCATCCAGACCTGTGCCCTGGCCACCTGCTACTGTTCAGGACGCCACACCTGCCACCAGGCCAGGCCAGCCCAGGGGGACCAAGGACAAGAGCGGTACTGTTCCGTGCCCTCACCCCTCCCCTTCGCCCAGCCCAGCCCAGCACTGGTTTCGGGACTAATTTATTGATGGTGAATATACAGGGGTGGGCCCAGGACCTGGGCCTGGCCGCGCCGCATGCTGCCCGCCCGGTGGGCTGGGAGGGGTCTCTGTGTGGTAGTCACAGGGAGGAGTGAGGCTCCCCCACTCCACAGTTCTTGCCACCCTCTGGGCTCCCAAGCTGGGCACCCCTTGGCTTCTGTTTCCCCCCACCAAAGTTGTGCAAGTCCAGGTGTGGCAGCTGCAGGGACCAGATCCAGGGGGCTCCGGGCTGGACCCTCTTCCTTTCCCGTGGAGGAGGCGCGGTTGGCCTGGAGTTCTCGCCTCCCCCCAGTGCAGGGTCTGGTTAAATGGCAGGGTCTTGAGTTTCTATGGCAACGTGGATGTACAGGGCAGGGGTCTCTCTCTGTGGTCCTGGGCAGCCGTGTCCCAGAGCCCCTGGGTTTGAAGGTTGTGTGGAGTGGGGTGGGGGGACCCCGAGATGTTCCAAGCCGGTGTCCCCACTGCCCGGAGGGTGTACTCCATCCTCGGTCGAGCGGAGGCACTGGGGTCCTGGGGCGGGTTCGTGGCCAGTGGTTCCCAGCTGGGGGCTGCGCAGTCTCTCTGGCTGGGTGAGGGCTGGCTGGGGGGCCCCCAGGGCTCCAGGCGGGGCGCTACGCCATGCTGCTGGTGGAGCAGGGGGTGCTCTGGGTGCTCCCGATGCTGTGGTTGGTGCTGCTGCTCTCGGAGGAGGCCGGGGCAGCCACCGCCACCACGGGCTCCCGCTTGCTGGGGGGACCTGGGGGCGGGGGCAGGGGCGGAGGTCAGGGCCCCGGCCAGGGCTCCCCACTCCCCCAGAGGCTTCACCGGGCCCCCCGGGGGGCGGTGGAGGGGCCCTGAGCGCTCCCTGCGGGGGCCTGGGATACTCACGGGTGTGCGAGTAGATGTACCACAGCGCGGCGGTGAGCAGGGCCCCGATGAGGAAGGCGCCGAACGTGATGCCCAGCACAGCGGGCAGGACGAGGCCTTTGCCTGCGTGGGGAGCAAGGGCAGAGGGTCAGTGCTGCTGCCTGCCGGCCTCACCTGCCGTGCGGGCCAGGCACTGGCCCCAGCTCTTCATCTATACAGTGGGCTCATGCCCCCATGTGCAGCACTGAACTATACTATCTGCCCAGAGGACCAGGCCAGCCAGGCCCACTGGGCCATGCCGCTGCCTCCTATGGCCGGCAAAGAAGCATTTTTACTTATTTATTGGTACTAGGGACCCACAGCCCTTTTAGTTTTTTTTGTTTGTTTGTTTGTTTTGGGTTTTTTTGTTACTAGAGATTGAGCCCAGGGACATTCTACATTCGAGCTATACCACCAGCCCTATTTAATTTTTATTTTGAAACAGGGTCTTGCTAGGTTGATGAGTCTCACTACTTGCTGAGGTTGGCCTCGAACCTGCGATTCTCCCATCTCAGCTTCCCAAGTACTAGGATTACAAGCATGCACCACCACACCCAGCTAATTTTTTTCTTTTTTTGTGTGTGGTACTGGAGATGGAACCCAGGGGCATTCTATCTCCGTGCTACACCCCCAGCCCCATTTTATTCTTTATTTTGAAACAGGGTCTCACTAAGTTATGGAGGCCCTCACTAAGTAGCTGAGGCTAGCCGTGAACCTGCGATCCTCCTGTCTCAGCCTCCCAAGTACTAGGATTACAAGCTTGCGCCACCACGCCCGGCTCAATTTTTTTAATTTGAAACAAGGGCTCACTAAGTTACTGAGGCTGGTCGTGAGCCTGTGATCCTCCTGTCTCAGCCTCCCAAGTACTGGGATTACAGGTGTGCGTCACCATGTCCAGCTCAGAGAAGCACTTTTAAGGAGAACGGATGGTATAATGTGAGCAAAGAATGAAGGGGGCCTAGGAGCCCAGAGCCTGCCCTGCCCTGCTGTGTGACCTTAGGTCAACCCCTGGCCCTCTCAGCTCTATGCCTGGGAGGAACAGGCCAGAGCACCTCCTGGGGCGCTTCAGCTCTGTGTGGGTTGTCCCAGGTCCCATCCCTTCCACCCTCCTGTCTCCTGTGTGACCGTGGACCACAGGCCTTCCTTTGGGCCTCTGACTTCCCATTTGGGCAGTGGGGTTGTCAGTCTTGTTTTGTGGTCCTGGCCGGGGGTGGGGGCACTATCCTGGCTTGGATGACAGGCACCCCACACACACCTCTGCCCCTGGCATCAGGGACGCCTCTGCCTGGTGGGGGAGCTAACAAGCTAGAGGATGCCGGGGGCCTCGAGGAAGGCAAGGACACCCCACACCCAAGGCCCCTTATGTTCTATCCAGGAGGCCCCATCCCCAGCAGGGTCAGCCAGCCACCAAGGGGTTGGAGAAGAGCACTGGGCAAGGAGCCAGAGGCCTGGAACGTTGCCCCACAGGGTTGTCATGAACAGTTTCCGCCTCTGAGAAGCAGCCTACTGGGTGCTACTCTAGCTTCTGGGGCTCTGGGGAACCCACCCCTCCTCCCAGAGCTGCCCCCCAGGATCCTCCCACCAAGTGCCTGGGCCCTGTCCCTCCGGCTGTCCATGGTTCCCCATTCAGCCACCAGAGCAGACCCCAGAGAGGACCAGCGGGAACTCACCGGACAGGTCAGGGCTGACGATGTTCAAGCGCACAGACACAGTCTTGTGGACTTCCTGTGGGGAGGGGGGGGGAGCGGTGTGTGGAGCAGCCTTCAGGAGGCAGCCTCAAACTCTCCCTGGCTCTGTGGCCTTGGCTGAGTCCCACCGCCACCACTGGCCAACTGGGGGACCTATGCTGGGGAGGGTGCTGAGTGCACAGTCCTTGGCTGTGGTGGGATGCTCCCAGTGAGTCCCTGGGGGCCCCTGATACCCAAGGGCATCATGGGAGCGCTCTGCTTCCATTCTCCTTGGGCAGGCCATGCAGCAATGAGCCAGGTCAGCCCAGAGGCCCAGACTCCCTGGCTAGAGGGAGAGGCCTGCATAGGGCCCTGATGACTTCCCTAACTGCACACAACCAGGGAGGTTTCTAATCCTGGAGTCCTTTCTGTATGCAGAGACCTGGGGTGACCCTGTGAGCGTGTCCAGGACTGAGGCCGAGAACCTCCATTCACTGGATACTGAAGTGTTGACACCAATGAATGCAGAAAATCAGGGTTTTGTGTCCCTCTTCCCTCAGGTCCCTGTTCACTGAGATCACACTGGTGACCATACCACATGTGGTGGGTGGATTCTTGGGGAAGTATTGATGGATGGATGGATGGATGGATGGATGGATGGACGGATGTATATACAAAAGGATAAATGGATGGATAGTTGTATCTGCATATCCTATAAATGCCCAACACAGGGAAATCCTACCAGCAATCTGTAGGGTGGCAGCAAGACTGGCCCTGACAGCCAGACTGTCAAGCCCCAGGAGTGACTATGACTCTGCCCCTCCCCGGCCGGTCCCACATCCCCCTAGGCTGGCCACGACGCTGCCCGCAAGCCCCAGACCCAGGAGCCACCTTGAAGCTGGGCCTGGCCAGGCCCCACTCACCTGGGCCCAGGCTCTAGAAGTCAGGGCTACGGTGCAGGTGAGGGTGCCCGCCGTGGGAGTGGACGCCATGTAGACGCGGAGAAGGAAGCTGAAGCGCGGGTCACCGCTGGGACTTGGGGACAGCAGGCTCACACAGCTGCCCTTGGGTGCCCGGGCCTGGATGAGTTCCACGGTTTCCGCCTCAGGCCCCAAATCCAGCTGGCATGTGTCTAGCTGGAGCACGGCATCGGGCATGGACGGGGACACGCTCGCCTGCATGGAGAGGGAAGCGGAGAGAGGCATGGCCGTTGTTCTTGTCCCTCCACCGCTGCTCTCTTGGAACAAGCTAGAAGGGCGACTTCCCGCCTCCCACATCCTCCAGGCGGCAGCAGAGGCAGCGCGCTGCCTAGAGCAAAAGGGAAGGAGGGGTCTCTATCTGTCCCTCCCCCGTGCACCCAGGCCCCCTCCTGCCTCTGCGCATGAGGAATCCTAGGCCTTGGGAGGCTTTGGGGGCCGCCCGGGCCCACCCAGTACCTGCACGAAGCCCTGCTGGCCCAGCTCCATGGTGCTGGAGGCCTGGACGAAGTGCGGGCTGAGGTAGAGGCCCAGATGGAAGGAGAGACTGTCTGTGTTGATGCAGTGCACCCTTTTCTGTGGGAGGATGGGAAGGAGGCTGGGTCAGTCTGGGTGGCGCAGCGAGGAAGATGGGGATTGGGGTGAGGCTGGTGGGGGGAGTAGGGGTCATGGCCTCACCCTGTCCTCACTTTTTTTTTTTTGGTACTAGGGATTGAACCCACGGACATTCTACTTCTCAGCTATATCCCTAGCCCTATTTTATTTATTTATTTATTTATTTTGCGGTACCGGGGATCGAACGCAGGGGCGTTCTACCTCTGCGCTACGCCCCCGGCCCTATTTTTTATACTTTATTTTGAAACCGGGTCTCACGAAGTTGCGGAGGGCCTCACTAAGTAGAGAGAGAGAGAGAAAGAGGGAGAGAGAGAGAGAGAGAGAGAACTGAGGCTGGCCGCGAACTCGGATCCTCCAGTCTCTGCCTCCCAAAGTACTGGGATTACAAGCATGCGCCACCACGCCCGGCTCCTATTTTATTTTTTTAACTAATTTATTTTTATTTATTTATTGTGTGTGGTACAGGGGATTGAACCCAGGGGCATTCTACCTCCAAGTTATATCCCTAGCCCTTTTTATTTTTTGTTTTGAAACAGGGTCTCGCTAGGTTGCTGACAACCTTACTATGTTGCTGAGGCTGTACTCAAACCTGCAATCCTCCTGTTTCAGCCTCTCCTAAGTACTGGGATTAAAGGTGTGAACCACCACAGCTGGCTTTATTTTTTATTTGGAAATAGGATCTTGCTAAGTTGCTGAGGCTGGCCTCGAACCTGCAATCCTCCTGTCTGAGCCTCTCAAGTACTGAGATTAAAGGCATGTACCACCACACCCAGCTCATCCTCACCTTTTAAAAATCCTAATATTTATCAAGAAGGCACTTCCACCAGGTTTGTGTGCAACATCTCAGTTACTACTCATGAACCCGTAAGGGGTGGGCTCCCTTCTGCCACAGTTTACGGACAATGACCTTTGGGCCCAGAAAGGTGAATATCTGCACAAGGCCACACAGCCAGTGTGTGCTAGAACCCTCGGACTTGAGAGGCTGAGAGTACAACCCTCAACAGCACTTCTGGAGACACACAGCTCCACAGGATGAGAGCCTGAGTTTCCCATGGCCTGCTCCCTCCCAGGGCAGGAAGGGGCCCCAGCCCTGACAGCAGACCCTGACCAGGCGGGTAGTAGGTGACCATCCATCTTACTTGCAGTTGTGAGGGGCCGGGCAGGAAATTGATGACCACCTGTGGGGAGAGAGCCAAGGAGCTGGTCAGAGTCAGAAAGGACCAGGGGGTATCCTACCCAACACACCCATTTTATGGATGGAGAGACTGAGCCACGCCTGGAGGACTGGGGAGGTACCTGGAGGGACAACAGTCAGGCTGGGCCTGACACCTCTCCACCCAGCTCTTACCTCGTTGCTGATCATGTGCGTGCTCACGTCCATGCCGCAGCTGGAGTAGGCGCTGCGCAAGACGAACTGGTCACCGCCGTCCTCCGCGTGGCAGCTGCGGTCCCAGAAAGTCAGGCCTGTGATGGTGCACTGCAGAGCCTGGGGGAGCAGGCACCGTTAGGAGTCCTCGCTCCCCAGCACCGAGGGCTGCCCTTGCCCAGGGCTCCCAAACCCCAGCCACGTCTCTGCTCCCCTCCTCCTTGTAAGATCTCATTGTCCTGCACCATTTAAGACTTAAACCTTTTTCTCACTTTTGTACTTCACCTTGTTCTAAGATTTGCTACTTAATTTTTTTCTAATATATGTATTAAAACGAATATAGAACTGTTAAGACTACAAACATTCATCAGAGATCCTCATGTAATCATTGCTCACAGCCCGTTCCACTCAGATCTGGGGTGGCAAACTTTCCCTATAAAGGGCTAAATGGTAAAGATCTTAGGCCTAGTGGGCCCTATGGTCTCTGTTATAATTTCCCAACTTTGCTATCAAAGCCTGAAAGCAGCCATAGATAATATGCAAATGAATGTGACTGTGTTTCAATAAAACTTTATTCACAAAAAACAGGCAGCGGGCCAGAGTTTGTCAACCTGTCTTGGAAGAATGAACATTTGGAATTTTTGGAATTTCCTTCTTTTCTTCTTCTTCTTCTCTTTTTTTTTTTCTTTCTTTTTTTTAAAACAAGGGATTGAACCCAGGGGCATTCTACCTCTTAGCTATATTCCAGACCTTTTTCTTTTTTCTTTTTGTTTTTTTTTTTCTTTTTGCGGTACTGGCATTCAACCTCCGAGCTATACCCCAGCCCTATTTTTTTATTCTTTATTTTGAAACAGGGTCTCACTAAGTTGCGGAGGGCCTCACTAAGTAGCTGAGGCTGGCTGCGAACCCGGATCCTCCGGTCTCAGCCTCCCAAGTACTGGGATTACAAACGTGCACCACCACGCCCGGCTTATTTTGTATTTTCAAACAGGGTTTCACTAACTTGCTGAGGGCCTTGCTAAGTTGCT
>PVJS01035897.1:0-11715 GCA_004027185.1 Glis glis | reverse complement strand
TGGTCTCCGCCTCCCAAAGTACTGGGATTACAAGCGTGCGCCACCACGCCCGGCACAAGTTTCACTTTTTAATAATGAGTAAGGAGCAGGAAACCAAGGAAAAGAAAACTCACCTTTATTTAGTTAGTTATTTTGCAGCACTTAGGATATAGCCCAGGTCCTCATGCATTAGGCAAGCACTGTGCCACTGAGCCATATCCCCAGCCAGAGAAAATTTTTGAAGGAAGGGAAAAAAAAATAAAGAGGATAATGCTCTTGTCTGTTTTATGTTTATTTTTATTTCAGTGTTCTAATATTTGAAATTAACTTGTTTCACTTTGTTTCTTTTCTGGTACTGGGGATTGAACCCAGGGGCATTCTACCTCCAAGCTACACCCCCAGCCCTATTTTTTATTCTTTATTTTGAAACAGGGTCTCACTAAGTTGCGGAGGGCCTCACTAAGTAGCTGAGGCTGGCTGCGAACCTGGATCCTTCTGTCTTGGCCCCCCAAGTACTGGGATTACAAGTGTGCACCACCATGCCTGGCTCACATTTTTTTTTTAATAAAAAGTGTTTCGCTGGGCATGGTGGCGCACGCTTGTAATCCCAGTACTTTGGGAGGCGGAGACCGGAGGATCCGGGTTCGCAGCCAGCCTCAGCTCTCACGCTTTCTCTCTCTTTCTCTCTCTCTCTCTCTCTCTCTCTCTCTCTCTCTCTCTACTTAGTGAGGCCTTCCGCAACTTCGTGAGACCCGGTTTCAAAATAAAGTATAAAAAATAGGGCCGGGGTGTAGCGCGGAGGTAGAACGCCCCTGGGTTCAATCCCCAGTACCAAAAAAAAAAGTTTCAACTTTTCTTATATATTATCTTTCAGGAAAATGCAACTGAATATATCATTAATTGCTGTGTTTTGATTCAAGTAAATCATTGATTATGCAATACCACAATTGGTTCTTTTTTAGGTTAGGTTAAACTCACTGTGATTTCACTTTAGCATAGATGTTCTCAGCTCCTTTTCCACAGCCAGCATGGGCATGTGTGGATTGCTTTCAGTCTTGCATTCAGATTGTTGGCTGTGACAATAAATAGGACAGAGAAATGCAACGTCCAAGCACTAGGTATAGCTCCACCCTTTTTTTCTCACATAAAGTAAAATAGAATGCAATTGAAGGAAAAAGATGCTATAATTTGCATTATAATTTATGCTATAATTTGTTAAAAGCCTATATCAAGCTAGGTATGGTGGCATGCACCTGTATTGCCAGCTGCTTGGACGGCTGAGGCAGGAGGATTGCAGTTTTGAGGCCAGCCTGGCCAACTTAGCGAGACCTTGCCTCAAAATGAAAAATAAGCCAAATGTGGTGGTGCATGCCTATAATCCCAGTTACTTGGAAGGCCAAGACAGGAGGATCACAGGTTCGAAGCCAGCCTCAGCAACTTAGACCTTGTTTTCAAATAAAAGATAAAATAGGGGTGGGGGTATAGCTCAGAGATTGAGTGCCCCTGGGTTCAATCCCCAGCACCAAATAATAATAATATTGAGCCGGATGTGGTGGCGCACACTTGTAATCCCAGTAATTGGGAGGCTGAGACAGGAGGATCGCAGGTTCAAGGACAGCCTCAGCAAGTAGTGAGACTTCATCAACCTAGCAAGACCCTGTTTCCAAATAAGAAATAAAAAAATCGGGCTGGGGGTGTAGCTCGAAGGTAGAATGCCTCTGGGTTCCATCCCCAGTACCACACACACACACACAAAAAGAATAATAATATTAACAACAATAATAATAATAATGGCATAAAAAATAAAAAGATCTGGAGGTGTAGCTACATGGTAGAGCAACTCTGGGTTCAGTCTACAATACTGAAAGGAAGAAAAAGTGCCTATCATACAGAAACATTTTGCTTTACAAGTTTCCCGTATCTGTGGTTTCACTTTCTTTGGTTTCAGTTATCTGTCATCACCTGTGGTTTGAAAATACAGTATACTACAATAAGATGGTTGGTGACAGAGAGAGACCACATACACAGAGTTTTTATCAAAGTATACTATTATTATAATTGTTCTATTTTATTATTAGTGGTTATTAAATTCCTACTTTGTCTAATTTATAAATTAAACTATCATGTATGCACAGAAAAAAAATGTATTAGAGTTTGGTACTATTGATGGTTTCAGGCATTTACTGGAGCTCTTGGAATGTCTCCCCCCATGGATAAGCTGGAAATAATAACCTTGAGAATGTATTTTGACACTTTGAGTAAACTTTCTTATTGCTAAAGCTATAAAATATTGTTCAGTTGGTAGACTCAGAAACACAGTAGCAATGTATAAATCATTTGTATTTTTTAGAACATTTTGTTTATTATTCCAAAGCTGACAAAAAATAGGATTAAAGAAAAAACCCAAACTAATGCCTTTTGTCAAGAATAAGTTGCCTTCTTTTAAGTTCACTTTCAGATTTGTAAACTGCATTGTTCTTTGGCAATATGCAAGAAAGTGAATACCTTCCAGTTATTTCTAAGAAGGAATATTTTCTGTTGTAAGCATTTATAAATTTTATGTGTTCTCAATGTTACTATGTCTCCTTTAATATGATTATTCATTAAACATGTACTCTTAGACCATTGTACTTGATTTTGCCCTTAAGAAATTTAAACTTTGAGGTTTTTTTATTTTTTTAAGTATCTGACTTTTATATTTTACAGAACTGAAACCAGAACAGGTGAAGAATATGTCTGCTAGTGAGGTATCCTATTTTACAATTATCTTTTCTTCATTTGGTCCTCGATAAGACATTGTTTGTGTGAATTTTTCTAGTTTATTTGATTTAGAAACTAGAACTTAACTGCTCCATTGCAAAATATGGAGTCTATGAAATTAGTCTCTTATATTTTTCTTTGGAAAAGGTCAAAAAATATACATAGTCATTTTTATCAAGTGATTGTAAATACTACTAAACAGAACATTATAGGAAACTTGATTTTATACATTATAAAAATACCCTATGATTGTAGGATAACCCCTTACTGTTCTATTTTGTTAGTTTTTCAATAATATTTCTTTTTTCCACCTTTAAAAATAATACAATTCAAGCCAAGTATGATGGTGCACACCTATAATCCCAGTACTTGGGAGGCTGAGACAGGAGGATCGCAGGTTCAAGGACAGCCTCAGCAATGTGGCGAGACTGTCAGGAACCAAGCAAGACCCTGTTTCAAAACAAAAAAATAAAAAGGGCTAGGGGTGTAGCTCAGAGGTAGAATGCTCCTGAGTTCAATCCCCAGTACTACCCCTCACACACACACAAAAGGGCTGTGTTAGAATGCCCCTGGATTTAATCCCCAGTAACTAAGGAAAAAAAAAATCTTGGGTTTGTAGGTATGGTGGCTATGCCTCAGACTAGCCTGGGCAACATAGCAAGACTAGTCTGAAAGAAGGAAAGGAAGGAAGGAAGGAATGAATTATTATTTTTATTTTGAAACAGGGTCTCACTAAGTTGCTGAGGCTGGCTTTGAACCGGTGATCCTCTTGTCTCAGCCTCCCAAGTACTAGGACTACAGGCATGCACCACCACACCCAGTTTACCAGTGTTTTAATCTGTATTTCCAAAGTCAAAGTCTCAGAAAATAGCTGGGCGTGGTGGCGCACGTTTGTAATCCCAGTACTTGGGAGGCGGAAACCGGAGGATCCAGGTTCGAGGCCAGCCTCAGCTACTTAGGCCCTCCACAACTTCGTGAGACCTGGTTTCAAAATAAAGTATAAAAAAAAATAGGGCCGGGGGTGTAGCTCAGAGGTAAAACGCCCTGGGTTCAATCCCCGGTACCAGCAAAAAAAACAAAAACAAAAACAAAGTGTCAGAAAATAAGACCAAAGTAATATAAAATGCATTATAAACAATATTAGTATGTGGAATTTTTTATGTATAAGCATCCTGTATGTTGCACTTAAAGAGCAACAATTACTTTTTTTGTGTGTGTGTGTGTGGTACTGGGGATTGAACCTAGGGGCATTATACCTCTGAGCTACACCCCTAGCCTGATTTTATTTCTTATTTGGAAACAGGGTCTCACTAACTTGCGGAGGGCCTCACTAAGTTGCTGAGGCTGGCCACAAACCTGAGATCCTCCTGTCTCAGCCTTCCAAGTACTGGGATTACAAGCATGCGCCACCATGCCCAGCTTCCCCCTTTCCTTTTTAATAAGCCTATCATGAATTTAACTAGAGTATGTTTGTGATAAGACTTAACAATACACAATTTTATGAAACCTCATAGAAAAAAATTGGAAGGAAATAAACCACAAAGTGCTTGTTTTTCTAAGTGGTAGAATTGTGAGTGAATCCTTTTCCTACTTTTATGTATTTTGTCAAATTTTCTTTCCAGCCGGGCGTGGTGGCGCACGCTTGTAATCCCAGTACTTGGGAGGCTGGGACCAGAGGATCCGGGTTCGTGGCCAGCCTCAGCTACTTAATGAGGCCCTCTGCAACTTAGTGAGACCCTGTTTCAAAATAAAGATTAAAAAATAGAGCTGTGGGTGTAGCCCAGAGGTAGAATGCCCCTGGGTTCAATCTTTGGTACTGCCAAAAAAAAAAATTTTTTTTTCTTTCTTTTTTATTTCCTTGCAATATTGGTGATCGAACCCAGAGCCTTGTGCATTCTAGGGAAGCACTCTACCACTGAGCTATATCCCTAGTCCTTGTCAAATTTTCTACGAGTGTGTGGTTTTTTTTAATATAGCAAACTTGCCTAATATATAGTAATATAGAAAATATATTAAAATGATTTGCATGATTTTCTAAGAATACATATCTATAATAACATTAATAAACAGCAGCACCATTATTTTAATCCATCATCACATTACTTTGTATGTGTTCTTTAAAAATTTAGATGAGAAATATTCGATTATCTGACTTCACTGAATCCTTGAAAAAGATAAAACGCAGCGTGAGTCCTCAAACCTTAGAAGCGTACATACGTTGGAACAAGGACTTTGGAGATACCACCGTTTAAAGAAATGCCTTTGTAAGCCTGCAGAACATTTTACTTAACAAGAAACACATGAACTTCAGTGAACGTTTATCAGCTGTAGAAACTCAGCCTAAGTTTACAGGACTTTTCAGAGTCTTAAAATTATTTGTGCACCAAACTTGAAGATGAACAAGAGAACAAACTTAAGTAAAATATACAATGTGAATGGAATATTTGTGAAGGCTTTCTTGCCTTGATGTTCATGATTGTCTCAATGGGCACTATAAGTTAGAGCACACAAAAAACTGATTCTGGTCTTCTTTACCAATATTATCATAATGTAAATAATAATTTGTATATTGCGTTGCAGACGAAAGTATTCCAGAGACAGTGAATGGTAGAGGACACAAGAACCTTTGGTTGTTTGTCTTCTAATGTTTTTTCATAAAATAGCAATTTTTCCTATTTTTCCTTTCCTGATGTTGTCTTAACTATCTGTGATTGGCATACTCTTAAAGTTCTGTTTTTTTTTCTTTTTCTTTTCTTTTTTCAAATCCAATGTGCCAAATGAAACGCTTTCCTAACAGCAATAGGAAAAAGCTATTTTAAGGCTTTTTTCTTCATATTTCTACAACATTAACCAGAGGTTGTATTCTTTTCACTTTTTATTTTTCATTTACCTTGCTGAAATTTAGGAAATATAGCAACAAAGCAAATCTGGTAGAGTGGAGGTGTAAAGACTTGAGTTACTCTGTCATATAACGTGTAGATCAGTCCTCATGTGTCCTGCAGTATTTTTTTCCCTAATATGTCAGAAATCTATTGCAGACTGTTAACTTATCCCAAATGAAATTTATTTTCTGCTAGACTTATACTAATATTTAAGAGAGCTGGTTTTAATTGCTATAAAAGTGGCTGCAGTGTGAGAGAAGAGAAATAGTGGGAGCTAAGACACTTCTAATTTATTACTTGTTACTTTCTTACTGTTTACAGGATAATTATAAGCCAGTAGACCTCCCATCTTTTATTCTTAATAATTATGAATCCCTTCAATGAAACTTAAAATACTGAATTTTTATACATTGCATACATTTTATAGGTTTCTTGTGCTTACTTTATTAACTAAAAAGTTCTAGTCTGTTGATCTACCTTTTGTTTCTTCAGAATGTACAGTAATTCTGTTTGTTGTTTGTATAAATATGCCTGAATTTTTATTACAAAAATGTCTTTGTAGGAAGTAGAGATTCGTATCATGGCCTTTTAAAGACTATAATAAAGGCAAATGGACATTTGCACTTAGTTTACTGGTTAAAAGTTTGTTTACAGAATTTTTCTTTGGTGCTTAAATGATACTATGTAGAAAGTCATGGGTGGAAAGAATAATTTTGTAGTAGTAACAAAAACTTTTCATTTAAGAAAGATGTTTTGAGATGATACATAAAAATACAATTACCCCTACTAGACAATAATTTTATAGTGAAAATAATACATTCTCAATTTTTTCTTGCTCGCCATGCATGGTGGCACACACCTGTAATCCCAGTCAGTACAGGGAGGCTGAGACAGGAGGCTTGCAGGGTAAGCCAGCCTCAGCAACTTTGCAAGACCTGGTTTCAAAATAAAAAATAAAATAGGGCTGGGGATGTAGTTCAAAGGTAGAAAGCCCCTGGGTTCAGCCTCTAGTACAAAAAAAAAAATTACTCTAGTTTTCATTAAAGATTTATCTGAATATAGAAAATGTATGAATTCTTAGGCTCCTATGCTATTGGTAGTTGTAACTTACATCATGTCTCTTCTAATCATGACTTTAAAAGTCTCTGGATAAAAATTAAGAGTTGAGATAAATAGAAAAAAAAATTTAAGCCAGAGCTCTGCTTATTTTAGGTCATAGGTAGTATCTATTCAAGGTTTCAAATGTTAAAAGCACCAATTATAAAATACTGACAATGAGAGGTAGTGGTGAAGTATACATGATGAGAAGAATAGGAGAAATCCCAAATTAAAACCTTTCAATAAAGCTCATAAAATTTCATTTTGTTTTCGTCTAGAGAGGGATTAACATTATCATATTTAGATAACTGACTAATACTAAAGGACTGTGTGGTTCCAGCTCAACTTTTTAAATATAATCTCCTTTAAAATTATCACTACAATTCTATTTGAAGGCTTTAGCTAACGAAGATTTCAAGTGTGAAAAGATACAAGAGCCAAGTTAATGTCATGAACATTGAGTCAAAATTATATTACTGTACGAACATTCATCCATGTATTAAAATTTCTTTGCTGATCAAGTATGAAGTACAGCTAGTACTAGAGAACTGTTTTCTATGACCAAGTTTTATGGTAATCTGTTTCTTTCATAGAAGGGCCATGAAACTTGGGAGGCTGAGACAGGAGGATTGCAGGTTCAAGGCCAGTGCACGGTAACACAATGAGACCCTGTCTCAAAATAAAAAATAAAAAGGGCTGGGGATATAGTTCAGAGGTAGAATGCCCCTGGGTTCAATCTCCAGTATCACACACATACACAAAAGGGCCATGAAAGTAGAATAATGATAGAGTAGGAAATAAGGGATAGGTTTGGTCATTTTCAATATAGAAATTGCTGACATTTTCTGAATTGATATTAGACATAGATTGTAACCTTTTAGATTTTGTGTTGTTCTGTGCTATATGATGTCCTAAAAGATAATTCTTAAGTATTAAGCTTTAGTGTGCTCTTCATGTTAATATGGCAGAGTTTTGTAAGCTAAACTAAAACTTACCGATGTATTGGACTTTGAGCTACAGGAAAGAATGAGTCCTGCCTTCCCAGATGTTTTAGGGGTAAAAGCTTATTCTGAGACAGTCTGCCCATTGAGGTTATTTGCTTTCTAACTGCAGATGTGCTTTGTGCTTGAGAAGAACTGGAGGAAAAGCAGACAGTAGAACTCTTATTTAAATACATATATAGTAGTCTTTGTTTATAGTGTAAAATTCTTTATATTTTGTACACAAACTAATTCTTTTGGTAAAATGAACCATTTTGTTTGTTTTTGGACTCTTAAGTCAGAGGATTGTCCTTTAAATGCTTGTCTCAATTTTGGTCTTTTGTACTTCTTTCAGAAAAAAATGAATTAAAGGGTACTACTGCATAAAATGGCTATTTATCCTAATGGACTGTAAATAAATGATAAATTTTATTTTGCCTTTAATTTTTTTTTTTTTTTTTTGCGGTACCGGGGATTGAACTCAGGGGCGTTCTACCTCCATGCTACGCCCCCGGCCCTATTTTTTTTATACTTTATTTTGAAACCGGGTCTCACAAAGTTGCGGAGGGCCTCACTAGGTAGAGAGAGAGAGAGAAAGAGAGAGAGAGACAGGGAGAGAGAGAGAGCGAGAGCTGAGGCTGGCCGCGAACCCGGATCCTCCGGTCTCCGCCTCCCAAAGTACTGGAATTACAAGCGTGCGCCACCACGCCTGTCTTGCCTTTAATTTTTTAATTTAAAGCTTTTTGAGATTTTAGGGGTTGCAGCCTAATGCAGTATTTTGTAACTCTTTTACAGTTATAAAAATGGGGCTGGGGGTGTAGCTCAGAGGTAGAACTCCCCCTTTCCCTGGATCAATCCTCAGTACCACACATACAATATGTATATATATTCATAAACATATAGTAATGAATAGAAGAAGGCTCTAGAGAGCAACCAAAACCAGGCAGAAACTACAAAATCCTGTGTTAGAAGAAACCCACATTAACCAACTTTTACCTATAAGACAATTTTTAGCTTGTGCAGTTCATTTGGGAATAGAATTCAAGCCAGATGTGGCAGTCTTGCCGTGCTGAGGAGACATAGTCCTTCTAGAACAGCTTGAAATTAGAAGGGAAGTCTTGGGAAGGTTTCAGAGACCCAAAATCTTTCTTTCAAATCCGTAGTGAATTCCACTGTATCTGTGCAGTGGGATATTTAAAGAAACCCAGCAGAAAGCAATAAAGTAAAAAATTGAGCAGGAAGTAGCAGCTGCATAAGGATAGAGTTTTGAAATTCAGGTTCCACTAAGGGGTTGAGTAGCCGGGCGTGGTGGCACACGCTTGTAATCCCAGTACTTGGTTGGCCGAGACAGGAGAATCGCAGGTTCAAAGCCAGCCTCTGCAACTTAGTGAGGCTCTCAGCAACCTAGAGAGACCCTGTTTCCAAATAAGAAACAATCGGGCTGAGGTAGACTGCCTCTGGGTTCAAATCCCAGGACCAAAAAAAAAGGGGGGGGGGTTTGAGTAAAGACTTTGTGTTTATCATTGAAATCCAAAAAGGGCCAGTCTAGGAATAATGACAAGATACTAGCACTAGTGGCTGTGCTCTAGGGCTAAGGCAAAAGTGAAACTCTCCAAACAAAGATTAAAATAGAATTCCAGTACTTGGAAGGCTGAGACTGGAGGATTGTAGGTTTGAGGCCAGCCGCAGCAACTTAGCAAGACTCTTAGCAACATACTCAGACTGTTTCAAAACAAAAAATAAGCCAGGTGTTGTGGTACACGCCTGTAATCCCAGTATTTGGGAGGCTGAGACAGGAGGATCATAGGTTCGAAGACAGAGTAAGACTCTCATCAACTTAGTGAGACCGTTTCAAAATAAAAATAAAATAGGACTGGGGGTGTAGCTCAGAGGTAGACTGCCCCTGGGTTCAATCCCCAGTACCATAATAAATAAATAAATGGTGGGGCGTGGTAGCGCACGCTTGTAATCCCAGTACTTGGGAGGCGGAGACAGGAGGATCCAGGTTCGCTGCCAGCCTCAGCTACTTAGTGAGGCCCTCCGCAACTTCGTGAGACCCGGTTTCAAAATAAAGTATAAAAAATAGGAGGCCGGGCGTGGTGGCACATGCTTTTAATCCCAGTACTTTGGGAGGCGGAGACCGGAGGATCCGGATTCGAGGCCAGCCTCAGCTCTCTTGCTCTCTCCCTGTCTCTCTCTCTCTCTCTCTCTCTCTCTCTCTCGGGCCGGGGTTGTAGCGCGGAGGTAGAACGCCCCTGGGTTCAATCCCCGGTACCGCAAAAATAAATAAATAAATAAATAAATAAAAAATAGGGCTGGGGGTGCAGCTCAAAGGTAGAACACCCCTGGGTTCAATCCCTGGTACCGCAATAAATAAATAAATAAATAAATAAATAAATAAATAATAAAAATTTTAAAAGGGTTGGGGTTGTATCTCAGAGGTAGAGTGCCCCTGGATTCAATCCACAGTACCCCCAAAATAAAGATTTCACACCATCAAGGTTAATGATAAATGGGTTAAAGTCAGAACAAAATACAGCAGTCTTTAGGAGAAAACAGAATCCAGAGCCTAGTACACCAAAAATAATTACTAAGCATGAAAGTTATGTGATCATAACCAATAGAAAATGCATAAACTAGCTGGGTGTGGTGGCCCATGCCTGTAATCCTAGTACTGGGGCGGGGGCGGGCTGAGACAGGAGGATCGCAGGTTCAGGGACAGTCTCAGCAATGTAGAGACACAAGTAACCTAGTGAGACCCTGTCTCAAAATTTAAAAATAGGGATGGGGGTGTAACTCTGAGGTAGAATGCCCCTCCATTTAATCCCCAGAACAAGAAATGGAGAGAGGAAGGAAGGAAGGAAAGAAAGAAAGAAAGAAAATAAACAGAGCGCCAGTGGTGCATGCCTATATTCCCAGCTATTGGGGAACCTGAGACATGAGGATCACTTGAGCACAGGCCTTTAAGGCCAGCCTGAGAAACATAGTGAGACCCCATCTCAAAAAAAGAAACACTGAGATTTCACCCAACCTCAATTAGAATGCCAATCATCAAAACTACAAACGATAATAAGTGCTAGTGAGGATGTGGTGAAATAGGAGCTCTGATACATTGTTGGTGGAATTGTAAATTAGTGCAGCCATTTTGGAGATCAGTGTGGAGGGTCCTCAGAAGACTGGGAATGGACCTACCATATGACCTAGCTATACCACTCCTTGGTATTTATCCAAAGGGAATGAAACCAGACTACTATAGTAACGCATGCATATCTATGATTATAGCAGCACAATTCACAATAGCTAAACTATGGAACCAGCCTAGGTGTCCATCAGCAGATGAATTAATTACAAAATTATGGGATATATACACAATAGAATTATACTCAGCCATAAAGAAGAACAAAATTATGCCATTTGCAGGAAAACTGATGGGACTAGTGAATATTATGCTAACAGATTAGTCAGTCTCAAAAATGAAAAGTCAGATGTTTTCCCTTATATGTGGAAGCTAGGGAGAAATTGAAATATAAAACAGTCTCTAGACAAAGAAGGAGAAACCCTAGTGGAGTGATGGAGGAGGCCTCAAGGAGGGAGATGGGTGGGGGGAGGAGACCATGAAGGAAACATTTCAATGGACACGATGTACATACATAAAAGTATCAATGCCAATCTCAATACTGTGTGTGGGGGGGAGAGAGTGGGATGGGAGTTGGGGAAAGTTTACTGAGTGTTGTCTTTACCACTCAGAACTTCATCATGTATGATTACAATGCACCAATAAAAAAAATTAGAAAAGAGCCGGGCGTGGTGACGCACACTTGTAATCCCAGTACTTGGGAGGCGGAGACCGGAGGATCCAGGTTTGCGGCCAGCCTCAGCTACTTAGTGAGGCCCTCCGCAACTTCGTGAGACCTGGTTTCAAAATAAAGTATAAAAAATAGGGCCAGGGGTGTAGCTCGGAGGTAAAACGCCCCTGGGTTCAATCCCTGGTACCGCAAAAAAAAAAAAAAAAAAAA
>PVJS01035896.1:0-20741 GCA_004027185.1 Glis glis | reverse complement strand
TTCCTTCTCCTCCTCCTCCTCCTCCTCCTCCTCCTCCTCCTCCTCCTTCTTCTTCTTCTTCTCTCTCTCTCTCTCTCTCTCTCTCTCTCTCTCTCTCGTACTTGAACCCAGGGACATTCTACCTCTGAGCTACACACCCGACCCTTTTAATTTTTTATTTTGAAACAAGGTCTCACTAAGTTATGTACACTGGCCTTGAACCTGTGTACCTCCTGTCTCAGCTTCCTTACAGGTGTGCACTTCCATGTTCAGTTCTTCATATCTGATTATCAAAAGATCTAGTGGCAAGACTTTGAAACTTAACATGACCCTGTTTTAAAATAAAAATTAAAGGATGGGGGAATAGCTCGGAGATAGGATGCCCCTGGGTTCCATTCCCAATATAAAAAAAGCATCATAAACTCTTCTTCAAGTTTTCCCTTTATCGCATGCATGGATCATGTCTTTGGATTCTTCAAGTCTTTTCTCCATCAGCAGCGATAGTACAGTTTTCACTTTCTGAAGAACAGTTCCTTGTGGAAGCTATACTACCTCATCTCATTTGGGAAACTGCATCCTGATAATAAACTGGAGTCTCTTGAAAATCTCCCTGTGTCTGAAGAACAGAGGATTGATCTATGGCTAAAATTTCAACAGGACTTTCCCCAGCAGCAGGGGAGGTGAGCTCTCTCTCTGGCTCATCAATCTCTATATTTTGTTAATTTATTTGCACACTCTTTGGGTGTTAATCCAGGCACAAGCCAGACTTCCCAGCTGATAGGCTGAGGTGTCGCAATGGATGGATCAAGGATCATGCCCAATACCACTTGGTTGTTATTGTTCAGGAAGCTGTTTTCTGACTATCATGACTCGTCTTAGAACTTATTGAAAGGCCAGTATAATGTAGTGGTTATGAGTGTAGATGGTAGATTCTGGAGGTGAGCTGTCCAAGCTGGAATCTCAGTTCTACCATTCCATGGTGCTCTGCTGGCTCTTGCTGTTCTCTGTCACCGACAGTGGCCGGCGCTGCCCATGTTCTCACCACAAAGCCCCCACAACCTACCTCACAACCGGGCCCAGCACCCTCTCACCAAGCACCACTGCTTGGCCCTTTGACTTCAATAGGGCTGAATTTTCAACTATGTACTTTGTAGTTAACCGGTAAATTATTGCAAATGCAAATACTTCTTGTCTCCAGAATTGCAAAGGACGCCTGTCCATTGGAGAGACAACCTCCAGTGTATCACATATGTACATAATGTCGATGGAAGTGATGCCTTCATTAATTCCCCCCTTTTTTCCCCTAGACCACCTCCCTCGCTCCAGTGGAGTTTCTCCTCCATTATCTAAAGTCCCTGTGATATCCCGATTACCCCCTAGTAAAAGGCAGTGTTGTGTTCATTTGTAAATTTATTTCAACATTCATTTGCTCCATGTAAAATTGTAGTTTTTTAACCTCAACTTCAAATTGGTTGTAATATCAACTTGTTTCCTTCATTCAGTAACTAACAACAAGTTAAATAAGAATCTTTGACGTGTGTCTGTTTTATCTTATGGGTTTTATCCTTTTAATAATATAATTGAAATGATTTCCATTGGTATGTAACAGTTCTTTTTTACTTGAAAATATATAAAAATATTTCCAGTCCTTCCATATTTTAAGAATTGTAAATATTCTAGTAAGTGAGTATATCATAGCTTAAAGAATTTGTCTCTAATTGTTGGAAAACAATGGATAATCTTTTACTAATGAGCATACATTCCTCTCTCCAACACATGTAAAATGTGGGAAGTCATGAAGTGTGTCAGAAGCCTGTTACTTAATTATTTTGGCATAGTGTTTGTTTGCTTGTAATTCCGCGTTGACGTTTTTGAGGACATGGGCCAGTGGACATAAAGGCCAGGGCTATTTTCGTGGCTCTATTTGTTGACAGAAGGTCGCCTGTGTTGCTTCTGTGTATTTGGGGAAAAGCACTAAGCCCTGGGCTCCTCCGAGGTACACATGAGGTTGAGGGCATTCAGTACACTTTGCTACTTTATCGGGCTCACATTACCTGGTCAAGATTCTGGTTTGGCTTGCAGTTTATTTCAGGAATGGAATCACTACTGTTTGCTGGAGCCTTCCATGCACATTGCCAACTCTTCCTCCCTTGTCTTTTCTTCTCTTAGTGCACTGCCAATAGCTTCTAGCCCTTCATAGAAATGTCTAAATTCTTTACGAAGTTTAAAATTTAAGCCACTTTGGAAATCAGTCTTCTCCACTTTTATCTATCTTGAAAATTGTGTTTAGCTCTCTTGGTGAAGTCTCCCTTCCTTCCCCCATTCCTTTCTCACACTCTCTCCCACAGCAGTTTTGCTCTTAATAATTGCCCAGTGAATGACTTTAACAACAAGTGCCTATTGTCAGAGTAAATTTTTTCTCCAGGAAATTTTTAAAATTTTTTCTCCAAATAAATATATGTCTCATACATGGAGGGAAAGGCAAAAGATAAAATAAAAATTTCAAAGTGGACCTCAGTTATAGGGCCAGAGTATTGAGATGAGAATCACCTTCACCCAATATCCTCTAAGAGAAGCCTGTTCTCATAAATCAGCAGTGGTGATATAGCCAATATATTAATATTTTTCTCATTTTGTTACAAAAACTACAAAGTGTAACACTTTCAAGATCAGCCAGGACTTTATAAAATGATGCTAAATTAAATACAGAGGCAATAAAGATGATACGGATTTGTCATTATTAAGCCGAAGAGCATTCTAAAGTTTTAACTTTTGGAAAAATCTATTTAACATTCAGGAGGGCAATCCCTTGGTAAATGTCTGCAATTCCTTTAGTAATCTCTCTGCTTAAAACAGCATCTAAATTAAGCACTTTTTTTTGTGGTACTGGGGATTGAACCCAGGGGTATTCTACCTCCGAGCTACACCCCCAGCCCTATTTTTTTTATTCTTTATTTTGAAACAGGGTCTCACTAAGTTGCGGAGGGCCTCACTAAGTAGCTGAGGCTAGCCATGAACCCGTGTCCTCCGGTTCTAGGATTAAAAGTGTGTGCCACCATGCCCGGCTAAATTAAGCACTTTTAAAAAATGTGATCTTGGACTTTATTAAGTAAATGCATTTTATAAATTAATAACAAACAAGCAATTTTAATTTTAAAAATGAGCAGAGAAACTAACCCTAAGGAAGGTCAAAAGGCATATTACAAGGATATTCAGCCTAAGTTTTCAAACAACTGCCAATTAAAATGTATCTTTTTCATGTATTAACCATTTTTAGGCACACAATTCACTGGAATTAAATATGTTTGCATTGTTGTGCAACCATCACCTCCATCCATCTCTACAACCCTTTCATCCTTCCCCAGCCTCTGGCAGCCGCCATTCTATTTTCTGTCTCCATGAATTTAACTACATTAGATACTTCTTGTACGTGGAGTCATGCACTACTTGTCCTTGTGTGACTGGCTTATTTCACTTAGTGTAATGTCCTCAAGGTTCATCCATGTTGTAGCATATTATGTTAAGTGAGATTAGCCAGTCACAGAAAGTGAAGGGTCATATGTTTTCTCTCATATATGGAAGCTAAGGAGTAATTGGAATACCACAGGGACTTTAGATAATGGAGGAGAAACTCCATTGGAGTGAGGGAGGTGGTCTAGGGGAAGGTGGAGGCGGGGGAGGAAGAATTAATGAAGGAATCACTTCCATTGACATTATATACATATGTGAGAATACCAATGTCAATCTCAATACTCTGTATGGGGAGGGAGCTGGGGGAAAGCCCACCAAGTGCTGTGTGCATGTATGTCAATATCACTCTGAACTACATTATGATGTAAGACTATACTATACCAATAAAAGCATAAAAAAGCAATATAAACCCACACTGTACATTATAAGCATACATTGTAAGTTTTCAGTAAGGAACAGTTGCTATTAATATGATTATTATTTTCAAGATTCTACATGTAAGAGAAATAAAAGACATTTGTCCCCAGCAAGACAAAGGAACATGGATTTAAAAAATTATTTTAAACAGAAACGTAAAACATAAAAACTGTGCATATTAATTGGGTACTATTTAATATTTTGGTGCATGTATACATTATATAATGTTTAAATCAGGTTAAACATATCTATCTCCTCAAATATTTATCATTACTTTATGGTGAAAACTTTCAAAATCCTTCCTTCTAGCTTTTTGAAATGTACAGTACATTATTGTTATTTATAGTCACCCTACTGTGCAATAGCACACCAGAACTTCTTGCTTCTGTCTAATGATAACTTAGTACCTACTGATTAATCTTTCCTTATCCACTCTCCCTACACTCCCCAGTCTCTAGTAACCACCATTCTACTCCCAACTTCTATGAAATCAACTTTTTTAGATTCCACCTATGAGTGATGTGTAGTACTTATCTTTCAGTGCCTGGCTTATTTCACTTAACATAATGATCTCCAGTTCTATCCATGTTGTGACAATGGCAGAATTTCATTCTTTTTTATAACTGAATAGTATTCTGTTGTGTATATGTACCACATTTTCTTTATCTATTCATCAGTTGATGCACACGTAAGTTGTTTCCATTTCTTGGCTGTGTGTGAATAGTGCTGCAATGAACACGGAAGTGCAGATGTGTCTTTGACATACTGATTTCCCTTACTTTGGATATGTCCCTAGTATTGGGACTGCTGGATCATATGATAGTTTCAGTTTTAACTTTTTGAGAAATCTCCATACTCTTTTCCATAATGACTGTACTAATTTACCTTCCCATCAACATTGTACAAGGGTTTCATTTTTTCCATGTCCTCCCCAGCACTTGTTATATTTAGCTATTTTGATAACAGACATTATTACTGGGGTGAGGTGTTATCTTTTTATTTTACTGGTGTATTGTAATTATACATCATAATTGGGTTCAGAGTGATAGAAACATATGTGCACACAGCACTTAGTGTGTTTCCCTCCGGACTCCACCCTGCTCCCTCTTCCTCCCCATACATACTATTGAAGTTGGTGTTGATAACTTCATACATGAATATAGCAGTATTTAAACTGTTTCCTTCTTATTGTGGTTTTGATTTTAATTTCCTTGATGATTAGTGATGGTTAGCATTCCTTCATATACCTGTTGACCATTTGTGTATCTTCTTTTGGAAGAAGTCTATTTAAGTCTATGCCCATTTTTTAATCAGGCTATTTTGTTCTTGGGCTGTTGAGTTATTGGAATTCTTTACCTATTCTGGATGTCAACCCCTTCCTTCTCAGATGTATAGTTTTCTTTTTTTTGCCAGTGGAAATTGATACTTTATTATTTTATTTATTAATTAGCACGTATGAGATCCCTCCTTAAAAGATCCAGAAAAAACTGTATGGATGGTAGCCGCCTCTTTCAGATGTACAGTTTTCAAGGTTGTCTCTTCACTCTGTTGATTCTTTCCTTTTTCCTTTGCTGAGCAGCAGCTTTTTAATTTCATGTAGTGCCATTTGTCTATGTTTGTTTCCTGCACTTTGAGGTTTAAAGACCTGCTATTTTTCCCAGGATTTTACTATGTTATCCAGGCTTAAGCACTTGCTTTTGTGTGTACATGGAGAAGATTAAGTTGAATAAACTGATGACCACAGGAATTTTCTTTCACATATTATCCAAATAAATTCCTGGAATAGTTTGGAGAATTACCCAGCTGATGATTGGGATAACTCCCTGGAAGGTATAAAAATAACACATGAAGATCCAGTGAGATCACTCATCCACAGAATTCATCTAAGCTCATCCTAAGGTAGACCAGCTACTTAAAGATGTACAGCCTACTTTGTAATTAATGTTTGTGGATCTGACTAGGTGGTAGTTGACTGAATTAATTCTGTAGCACAGCGAGTAAGTATTACCAGGTGTCAAATGAGGGGCACATTCTTGAAAGGTAAAGAGATCATCTCTATCAACTTAGGCTTCAGCATAGGGTCTTTCTGAGTATGGTTTATTAGTGCCCCAGTGAATAATGGGAAAAGTGTTAATTTGTCTTTAAATTGAGGAAAGTAAGGTCAAAGAGTGGGTACTAGAAACCTAAGCAGGCTTCAAGTTGTTGACTTCAGTGACCAGATAGTGTTGACTTTAAGCATTAAATCTTAACTTACTTTATACCTAAATACTTCTCTATTATATCAAATTCTTGTCTCAGCTTGTTTACCAATGTGTTAGTCAGCTTTCTATTGCTGTGACAAAACACTTGAGAAGACCAAGTTAAAGGAGGAAAGACTTACTTCAGTTCATGGTTTTAGAGCTTTTAGTCTGGTTGGATGGCTCAGGGGCTGTGCACCGGTAGCAAGGGAGAGTGTCATGGCCGACAGGTATGCAGAGCAGAGCTGCTTACCTTACGGTGGCCAGAAGTGGGGCGAGGGGCTGGGATATGGTCTACCCTTCCAGGACATGTCCCCACTGACCCACTTCCTCCAACTAGGCACCTCGTACAGTTTCCACCTCCTCCCCAAAATGCCATCAAATGATGAGCCCATCAATGGATTAACCCACTGATGAAGTCAAAGCTCTCATGGTCCAGTCACCCCCAAAGTCCCCCCTCTGGACACTGCTGCACCAGGGGACCAAGCCTTCAACACATGAGCCTTTGGAAAGCATTCCAGACCCAAACCATAGCACCCAACCTAATTCATCGTTTTCTCTCCAGCATGTTCCATCCAAACAGGCCAACCTCCTCTTTGCCCCATTGTGTTCCTATGTCAGGGATGCATCTCGAGCATGAGGTGTACAACTGAGGTAACTATTTTTCTAACAACTTGACTTCTACTTCAAACCGTTATTTCTCAAAGTTGCTTTCTCTACTCTTCTCTGGGCTAAAAGTGGCATGATGTTTTAGTCCCTTCACTCTCTTGCTTCTATACTATGGAGCATAATCTTGATTATTTATATTTCTCTTTAAAGAGCTCTGCCCAGAATCAAATGCTCTAGTCCAGGGTCTGACAAGCTAGATTAGAGTGGTTATTAGCCCCTTGCTTCTTTCTGTGTACTATATGTGGTCTTGGTTAGTGTTTTGGTGGCCACGTTGTTAATTCACACAAAATATTTTGTCAACTGAAATTATTTGCTATTTTTTATCCTCATCTTGGTTTTTTAAATACTGGCTCTCTCTCCTATGTCCTCTTTTCTATACCAGTAGGAAGAGTTCCTTGGATGTGAGTGTGTAGTATGTCTTCTGTCATTTACTTGTATGTCATTATTGTATGTCTACTGATGAGCTTCTTGGCTGTCTGATGTTTAGCTAAAATAATACACTTTTGGGGGGTGGATATGTATATCCTATACCTTGGAACACAGTAAGTACTAATAAACATTTTAGAAAAATTGTATTATTATAGCAATATGACTATTCAATGTAAAAAAGGAAGAATCTCTCTCTTTTTTTTTTTGCGGTACTGGGGATTGAACCCAGGGGTATTCTACCTCCGAGCTACACCCCCAGCCCCATTTTTTATTCTTTATTTTGAAACAGGGTCTCACTGAGTTGCAGAGGCCTCACGAAGTAGCTGAGGCTGGCCGCGAACCCGGATCCTCCGGTTTCATCGGAACTGACTGTGCCCTTTCACAGTAGAGAACACTGAGGCTCAGGCTCTTCCTTTCCTTTCTTTTCCTTTCCTCTCTCTCTCTCTCTTCTTTCTTTTTCCTATTTTACTTGTACTTTCGTCCTATGTTTTCAGAAACTTAGTTTAGTTTCTGAGATGAATTTTAATCAACTATATCTAGTTCAGGCATCACTAGCTCTCAGTAAGGGAAACACAACACACTTATCTGACATTTAACGGTCACTGTCACAGCCTCCCTCCCCTTCACTGTAACCTGTACAATTGATGACGTGAAGGCATCATGGCTCTTAGGATTAGTGATGGAGACTGAGCATGCACAGTCTCTTGGTTTCCCACGGAAGCACTGCCTTTCTCTGGCCGTGTCTGCAATGTGGTGTAGATAACAGGGACTTGGAGAGTTGTTACGGAGATGTGAATTCTCTTGGGCTCTGGTGAGGCTGTTGGGCCTGCCTTCTGTGTTTTTGAAGGAAGTATTTTGAAAGAGGAAAGGTTTCTGACCTCTGCAGGGCTTCAGCTTGAGACTTGGCAGCCCTCTGGCTATCACATAGCTAGGCTGAGTGCTGAGTCAGCTATGGCTGGACCTGAGCTAGCAGCTTGCAGCAGATGTGGGCAGGCTGGAACCCAAGGCTTGGGGGGAGGAGGAGTGGGATATGGAACTGGTGGTAGGCAGGTGAGGTAGGAGGGTGGGATGCTAGGAGGGTAGAGCAGGGAGCAAAGGCAAGGTCCGGGTGGGGCCAAGACTCCCCTGGGTTGGAGATGGCTGGAAGCAAGAGTCAGTGTTCAGTGAACCAAAGGTTGGACACACATTTGAGCATTGTGTCTCATCAAAGAAAGCCAAGGCAAGAAAGGAGGCCAAGGATGGAGCCGGGCTGAAGCCCAGGGGTAGTGTGGTCTTCCAAGCAGGAGCAAGGGAAGGGTGATGCCCAGGGGGAATTCCGAGTTACACTCTTTTTGGGAGGGGTGGTATTGAGAATTGAACGCAGGGGTGTTCTTCCTCTGAGCTACACCCCAACCTCTTTTTATTTTGTAGTTTGAAACAGGGTCTCTCTAGGTTGCTGAGGGTCTCACTGAGTTGTTGAGGCTGGCCTTTAACCTCTCAAGTACTGGGATTACAAGCATGCACTACTGCACCTGGCTTGAAGGATACTCTTTTAAGCTCTAGCTGACTATTATTAATGCTCTAATTCCCCAGGTGCAGAAGGTTCAGTGGTCAGAATGCCCTAAAGGAACTTAGAAGCTTATGGCCAAAGGCCAGATGAATTCCTGGGTGAGGCATCTCAACAAGTCAGAAGTCTCCTGACTGCGGGGAAGTCCCTCTCCCAAGCCCTGTGGCTTACTGAGATCACAGGGTCTCTGTTGCAACTGACCAGCTAAGTGGTCCAGAGTTCAAATGCTCTGATGCTATAATTGGTAAAGCAACTGGTTTCAAAGCTGTCAGGGATAGATTCTCTGATCTTTCTACACAGGTGCTTTTTAAATTTGGGGGATATATTTACACACACATTATAAATATATATATGTATATAGTTATAATATATATTACACATATAACATAAATTATAACTTATAATACCTCACTTGTAGGTATTATAAGGTATATTTATATCTATATAAATATCTACACAGAAGTACACACACACACATATACATACATATATATATACATATATATATATATATATATATATATATATATAGTGTGATAATAGATTTTGAACCCAGTAGTATTCTACCTCTGAACTACACACCCAGACCTTTTAAAAATTTTTTCCTATTTTGAAACAGGGTCTTGGTAGGTTGCTGAGAGTCTTGCTAAGTTGCTGAGGCTGGTCTAGAACCTGTGATCCTCTGTCTCAGCCTCCCAATATTGGGATTACAGGTGTGCACCAGCATGCCCAGCATATTACCTTTTCTTTTTAAAGTTTGTTATTAAATATTATGATCTTCAAGTTAAGGATATTTTGATAACTTTTTTTGTATTTTATGCATGTTTTTCAGCTTGTCACAAAATACATATATGCATATATATACATATATACATACATATATACACATATACATATATATGTATATACCATATATACATATATATATAGAGAGAATATGTATGTATATTCTAACATCAGTAGAATATGCCAAGTCTTCTAGAGAGTTTCCCTGGGCTCTGCTACTCGCTGACTTGCCCGTGGGAACACAAAGGGAGGGCTCTCACAGTGCAGGAAGCCACACAGCTCTCTCTCCCACAGCCCATAGACACCAGTGTGACCCGCCACACAGGGACTCCTGCGGTTTTTTTGCTCTTACAAGTCCTCTCTGCCACTAAGCAGTTACCAAGTCCCAGAGTCACTGTCTGTGTATGTTTGATTTAAAACTTTCTGCCATCGTCACCTTTTAAACCATTGGCTTACATTTCGCTGGTACAGAGTTCTGTGAAATAAGATGATGTAGGCATGAGTTGTAGACTCACAGAGATCTGTTTTGATTTATGGCTCTGTGGATTGCTAGCTGAGTGAGATTTTCTAGAATACTTTACCCTATCGTACCTCAATTTCCTTATCTGAAAAATGGGCATAATAATGCTGACCAGATAAGATTATTTAAGGAGTAAATTCACACTTGAAAATGCCTAAAACATAATAGTAACAATAAATAATATTATTATCCTTTTGGTGGGCTTGCTAAATGAGAAGAAATGTTGGAATAATTATAGCAAGAGTAACTGCAATTTAAAAGTGTGGTTCTAAGCCGGGCGTGGTGGTGCACGCTTGTAATCCCAGTACTTTGAGAGGCGGAGACCGGAGGATCCGGGTTCGCGGCCAGCCTCAGCTCTCTCTCTCTCTCTCTCTCTCCCTGTCTCTCTCTCTCTCTCTCTACTTAGTGAGGCCCTCCGCAACTTCGTGAGACCTGGTTTCAAAATAAAGTATAAAAAATAGGGCCAGGGGTGTAGCGCGGAGGTAGAACACCCCTGGGTTCAATCCCTGGTACCGCAAAAAAAAAAAAAAAAAATGTGTGGTTCTAGCCAGGTGTGGTGATGCACATCTATAATCCCAGTACTTGGGAGGCTGAGACAGGATGATCACAGTTTTGAGGACAGCCTCAGCAATTTAGTGAGGCCCTCAGCAACTTGGCCCTGTTTCAAAGTAAAAATAAAATAGGACTAGGGGGTGAAGCTCAGAGTCGGAATCTTCTTGGGCTCAATCCCTAGGACCACAAAACAAAACAAAACAAAACAACAAAACAAAACAAAAAACTGTGGTTCTGGTGTTAGAGACATCAGGTCAGCCTGGAGACCAGCTTTTCTTTTTTGGGAAGCGCCACTTGTTTTGTTCTTCTCAGAAATGTGAATGTATAGAAATGCCTGCTTATGTAGCAATATAAAAATGCTTATATAACCAAATGCTTATTAAACAAAAAGAACACAAATTCAAAATACTGTAGAACTAAATTCTTATAATTCATGATATAAGAAAGGTATGGCATAAAGTTGAAGAAAATACATGAAACACAGATGAATTATGGTGGTGGAGTAGGATTTTACTTAGCCAATGATAATACCTGTGTGTTAGGTAGCTAGGCAGAGCAAGAGGGAGGGGGAAGATTAGGGCTCACTCCATGGGAAATGAGGAAAAGTCAGTCCACCTCGGGCAATGGAGAACCCTGCCCAGAAACCTCCTTCTTCATGGCCAGACACTAGTTTCTTAAATCTAAAAGGTTCCAGGTGTAACTGACTAAGAGGTTTTCTAACTTTGGATCATGCACAGAGCACTAAGCCCATGGATTTTGCTTAGGTATCCATGGGAAGGTTTCCAATATGGCGGGAACAGCACAGATGTACTAAGCTGTGGTGCTAAAAAGGGCAGTGATCTCCCCAAATGATGATACCTGAGGGGGAAGGTTTCCAGGCTAAATAAAGCTCATCAGATGGAAGATTCCACATTGCTTTCCACTCTCAGAAACAGACCGCTCCAGACATGCTCTCTCTGGAGAGTGACCCCCCTTAAACATGGCCTCTTCTCAAAACCATTCACTTGCTTTGCTCGATAAATCTCTTATGCTTCCCTGTCCATGTCTCCTGCGTGGAATCTTTCTTTTGAGAAGAAACAACTGAGGAAATGACCGTCTGCTAACATCTCTATGCCCTGGGTATATGTGGTTGCTGGTTGATGTGTATAGGATGGGGAGAGTGAAAACTTATGGGATTAAAGGTGTTTGGACTTGGGAGGCAGAGACAAGAGCATCGCAGGTCCGAGGACAGCCTCAGCAACGTAGTGGGGCCCTCTACAACTTAGTGACACCTTGTTTCAAAATAATATAATAGGACTGGGAGTGTAGTGCCCTTGGGTTTAATCCCCAGTAAAACACACACACACACACACACACACACACACGCACGTGATTGGGATCTTCATCTCTTCTCCTTTGTGGTTCAATATTGACAGACTCACTCTGAAAGACTGAGATGATCTTAGATGAAGTCATTGGTCAGGAAAGAAGATCAGATTTCTCCCACCCAGGAAGAAACTCACTGTGAGTATTGGGAATGTCCTGGTTGAGGCAGGCATCACACACAAGTGCCTCTATGGTTATAGGGGAAGGCTGGTTTCTGGCTGCTTCTCTCACTCTCACAAAAACTCTACAGTGTAGGCCCCAGTGTTATCCCAGGTGCAAACTTGGGCTTAGAGAGGTTAAGAAACTTACCCAAAGTAAGGGGTGAGGGGGCGGCTAGGAGCTAGGATTTGAACCCCTCCTGGCCGTCTCCAGGGTTCCTGTACCTCACACTGTGTCTACTTGCTGAGACCTTTCTATGGCTTTTCTCATCCTCAATATTCAGTTGACGAAAGAAAGAAATGCAAGTCAGGATTAAGGATTAGAGCAGACACTTCAGTGAGAAAGGTACTGGTAATTAGAGAAAGAGAACTTAAAAGGCTTTGAGGTGTCCCATGTCACAGGAGGGTGATGGTTATGTAATGTAATCCACATTCTGGCCTGATTTTTGGAAATAGAAAACAAGAATTTTCAAGGTGATTGTGTAAGACTGAAGATCCTTCTGTGTTCATCTATATGTGGGTTTTTTCTATGCAAACTTGATCTTTCGGGGCCTCAATGATCTCATTTGTCAAGTCAGAGGGTTGTATTAAGTCATTGTGAAGGCATTTTTTCCTGCTCTAAAATTTGTGACTCCTGGAATTTAACCTTTGACTTTAGCTTCTTTAGCACCATGATCAAAATGAATCCACCCAACTTAAATTGTAGGGGACAGGGAAAGAACGTGTGGAACAAAGGACTTAAAGAAGCTGGGGTCACTGCAGCAAAATTTTTATAGCTATTAAGTAGAGTTGAAAGGGAAAAAAGTTAAGATCTCAGAAGCCAGTGAGTGTAGCAAACAAGGGTGCAGCTCAGAAAGGACTCTCAGAGGGATTTCATGGAGAAATGGCTAGGATTTGGTTGTGCCCTGGACGGGAGCAGGCTGTCTTAGATTGGCTGGTTGGAGTTAGCTAGAAGGCTTAGCCATCACAGGGGCTGGCTTGATGGGAGGCTGCCTGGCTCCCCGTCTCACTGTCTGACCTGCTTTCTGGCTCTGGTGTAGCCGTCGTCACCATCATCAAGAACTCTACTCCCAACTACACAAGTTTTCTTAGTTCCATTGAGCCAAAGAACTGATACCAATTAAAAAAAAAACTTTAAAAAATCAGAAAAACATAATGGCGTGCAAACTTCACAGGGGATGTTTCTGGTTTGCATTTGAGGAAGTAACCACTTTCTTAACCTTTCTTCTTTCCTCTCATCTTCTTTTTTCTCCCTGCCCATTTCTTTCCTCTGCTTTTCTCCCCAGTTCCTTCTCCTCGCCTCTTTTTTCTTTCCTCCCACTCCCCTCTTGACTGAGTATCAGATTCAAAAGTCTGCATTGGATACTGTGGACAGCAGAAGATAAATGAGACGCAGTCCCAGTTTCTAAGTTACTCCCCAGTTAGCAGGAGAGACAACCACAGATGAGACAATGGGTAAACCAAATTACAAGACAATCCACTCTCAGATTCCTTTCTTCACCTCTGCCTTCTCTGTTAGCCCAGTCCCCAGACCTGCTGAGACCCTCTTCTCCTCCTCCTCACCTTGAATGCCAGCTGTAAGGATTCAATGCCTAAATACCTCACGAGTTTCCCTATACTGGGGCAGGGGTTGTGTTTCTTAAGGTCCAGTGGGTCATATCAAGAAAATTCCAGATATATGATCACTCCCCAGCTAGGGCTTCCTTCTCATTTTATGAAACAGATTCTCAGAGCACTTAGGGGAAAAAAAGTTCTAGCATTTGCTCTTTTTTATTAACGATGGGATTTCTAGGACTTTATCAAGTATATATCTTATGTTAGGCACTTATATGTTATCTTTAATCCTTGGATTCCCACTCTGACCATCATCAATTGATGGATGAAATAACCAAGGCTGGTTAAATGACCAGTCCATAGTAAACTAGCTAGAGGTAGAAGTTCAACACAGGTTTGTTGAACACCAAAATCTAAACTCTCTTCACGACCTCTGTGGTTTAATGACAAAGAGAAAATCCCACCCTATTGTTTGATTTATTCTTCTCCAAAGGAATTCTACTTCCCAATTTTTGTTCTGTTTTGTTTTTAGCCAGATCACAAGGTAAAGTATACGTTTAAAGCTGGGCTACTGACTTTGAGGTGCAGTTGGACAGACACCTGCTAGGTCCAAAAAACGAATATCTAATTTGTTCTTGGCATCAATTATAAAAACTCTACTATGATAGTCAATTAAAAATATGATAGCCAGAAAAATCCCCTGTGTGGCATATGTTTTGAAGTTGACTTTTTCCTCTTAAAATTTGATTAATGCTTGATTGTAAAAAAAATATAGTCATATGCATGCAAGTTAATTGTGTGAGGTACATGTGGACTTACAAGCATTAATGAGAGCAAGGGCAATTTTAAGTGCTCCTGCTGTTTTTTTTAAACACACACAGTCAATACGTGTTCATTAGAATAAAAGCTCCCAGGAAAACAAATCTCTCTTTAAAATTAAAAACTTAAAAACAACATTGTGAATTTTATAACTAATTTTGTTCCAAAGATGATAAGAGGAAACTAATGGATTATTGATTTCTTTGTATCTCAGCATTTATTATATCACCCTTGCTGTATTAATATTAACTTCTTATGAGAATATTCTGCCAATATGCTACTGTTGTTACAACATAATAATCAATAGGGCAAATTTTGCCATTGACTGGAGATAAATTTTAATAGAGTATGAGATTAATTTGTCTTTATTCTTTCATAATGGAATTTGCATCGATTGTGGAATGAACCAATGTAGGTCATGTGTATATTATAATGGTATCTCATGTCATGTCTACGTGGTGCAAAGATGTTGGTGTTGCTTTCGCCTCCCTGGGTGTTAAATCTTTCTTCTGTAGATACAGATTATATTGCATCAAAATATTGCCTGGAGTATAGCTAACATTTAATGTGAGCTTGATATTGCAATTTATGAACTTGATATTGCAATTTCAGGGCAAGTAAATTGTTAGTAATGTTGTCTGTAGCAATTGTGACTTAAGATAAAACCACCACTGAGAAATATTAAACCTGTTCAAGTGTGTAGCTCTGATCTCTTACCTGCTCCAGCCTACTGTCCATGAGGGAAGGACTTTGACATTTGAGGGCTGAGATCTCCTAATGGGCGAGAGCTGTGAGCATCATTCATACACCAGTTGGTAAGGCTCCTAATTTTCAGCAATTTTGCCAAACTATGATTCCAGGGACATAGAGCAACATCATTCCTTCAGCCAAATAAGCTTTAAAAACACTGCAAAATGTTTTCTCTCTTCTTGGAGATTCACAATGCTCATTTATATAGCAAAGGCCTAGAGAAGTAAAAATAAAAGTCTTTTTAAATTTAATTTCACCTATCTTTTCTCAAACTTACCTGACAATGAACCCTTTGAAAAGTATACCAACGAAATCCAAGATGGCGACCAAGGGAGACGCCACGCTACGATCTCTCTGAGACGCACATCTCATTCACTGTGAAAGCAACCTCTCCACAGAAGAAAGGCAACACAAACTTGAAGTAAACAATGAAAAGTTTGAAACATGATGGAATCAAAGCCAGAAGACAAAACAGAGGAAAGTAAAAAACTCCAAGCACTTTACCTGAGGGATGGCGGCGGCGCCATCTTGGCCGGACTGCGCCGGCCGCTGCCAGCATTGCGGCTTCCACGCGCCGCCGGCAGAGAAGCCAGAGACCTGCTGTGAGTTCAACTGTGATCAGCAGAGACAAAAGCAAGCAGCGGCTCCTCCACACTCGAGACACCACATGGTGGCAGCGACAGCGGCTGCAGCGGCGCCATCTCGGCAGGACTTTACCGGCGGACACCAGCATTGTGGCTCCTGCACAAGACCAACAGAGACGCCAGCGACCTGCTGTGAATCCAGCAGCTGCAGAATAGCAGCAGTGAAGGTGAGCAGCGACTCGCTCCACGTGTGACACAAACCCGAACTGCTGCGTCGGCAGAAGCGGCAGCGGTGTCATCTTAGTCGAATCGTGCCGGCGGCTAACGGCATTGTGGCTTCTGCAGGCCACCAACAAGGAAGCCAGGGAGCTCTTCTAAAACCAGCACTGCAGAGCAGCAGCGACAAAAGCAAGCAGCAGTCTGATCCACACTCGGCAGAGTCCCCAGAACCTGGAGGCCTGACCAGAACCTGCGGAAGCGGCTGAGCCCCCCCCCCACCCAGAGATTAAGAGCAGCGCTCAACGAGACCGTAAGTCAACGAGCTGCCCCAGGGGGAGACCACCCAGCGCAGCCACAGGGACTTGTGGGGTCTGAAACAGTGCAGATTGCCCCAGCGGAGGCAGGAGTGGGGTCTGCTGTGGGACGCGATAGACGCGTGAATAAGCAGACAATCCCTGGTGACATTTGGGTGGGACAGATTTGCAACCCGGGGGTTGCAGCACCCTTATAGAGTCCCCGGGGATAGCCACAGGACATACAGGTGTGGTACCTGGGGAAAATTGGACCAAACCAGCCTTCCCAGTGGAAAATGTGGAGTTCTGTGTTTACAGAGAATCGGGGCAAAGCAACAACCACTGCTTCTGTAGGCAAAGAGGGACACAAGCCTGGGGCCCCCTGCTGGTGACTTCTACCATAGGTGTAGACAGAGAGAGACATAGGGACAGCCCAAGTGGAGACCACGGAGACCCACACTTGCAGAGAGGGGGCAATAGCGGCACTGGTCCCATGCACAGGTAGTGAGAGGCACCAGGCAAGGGTCCCAATCACTGAAAGAGACCAAGAACTGGGCCTGAAAATGGACATTATACCGAGCAAGTGAGAATAACCACTCAATAAAGGCCACTCACCTTTAAGGCTCACCTAGTAGCAACTATCTACCCCCAGGATAAGAAAATATAAAGGGAGAGGGATTTGACATAGGATACCTACAAAGTGAGAGAGGAAGAGCTACCAGAAGCAACAAAGGTATAAACATAAGAAACCTGAAACCATGAAAAGGAAGAATAGCAAAAAAACAATGAGCCCCCACAATCCCACAACAACAGAACCTGCCAACTCAGAAGTGCAGATTGCCAGAAGGACAATTCAGAACTTCAGTAGAGGAAATGATACAGGAACTCCGAAAAAAATTCAGAGAGAGGCTGATAGAAATGAAGGAGCAAATAAGCAGGAATCAAAAAGAAGCTCTGAAGGAAGTGAAGGATGCAATAATTGAAATGAAGGCATCAATACAGACCATCAAAAATAGACTAGACCAATGGAAAACAGAATCTTACTCTTAGAAGGTGACCTCTCCAAAAATGAACACATAGTATATAAATTAGAAAAAAAACAATTCAACAGCATGAATTGGACATTGAAGAGATCTCAGCCAGTCTTAAAAGAGCAAACATAAGAATAATAGGCATAGAAGAGGTATTAGAAGCTGAAACTAAAGGAATCAATAATCTATTCAGAGAAGTAATATTAGAAAATTTTCCAAACATAGAAAGAGAGGTCGATTCACAGGTACAGGAAACATATAGAACCCTCTATAGACAGGATCAGAGAAGGAGCTCACCACGCCACATAATAATCAAACTGACTAATGTAGAGGCCAAGGAGAGAATCTTAAAGGCAGCGAAAACAAAAGAGCAAGTAACATTCAGAGGTAAACCAATAAGAATCACTCCCGACCTTCCAAACCAAGTCATGAAAGCCAGGAAGACCTGGAGCGACATATTCCAAACTCTGAAAGAAAACAACCTCCAACCAAGATTTGTCTACCCAGCAAAGATATATATCAAATTTGATGGAGAAATAAAAACCTTCCATGACTAACAGAAGCTGAAAGACTTTATGTCTTCCAAACCAGCACTAGAGAAAATGCTCAAAGAGATTAATTACAAAGAAGAAAAAATAAGGAAATGCCAGAACCAGAGAAACAGTGATTTCTATCAAACAAACAACTAGGCAAAGAACAAACACTACTTCAAACAGAAATTAAATCTCAAAATGTTAGGAATGAAAACCCATCTCTCAATAATTATGCTGAATATAAATGGACTCAACTCCCCAATCAAAAGACATAAGGTGGCAAAATGGATTAAAAATCACAATCCATCTATATGCTGCCTGCAAGAAACACACCTTACAAGTAAAGATGCGCATAAACTAAAGGTGAATATGCTGCCTGCAAGAAACACACCTTACAAGTAAAGATGCGCATAAACTAAAGGTGAAGGGGTGAAGCAAGGCAATCCACGC
The DNA here is from genome assembly GCA_004027185.1 of Glis glis. Taxonomy (NCBI): domain Eukaryota; kingdom Metazoa; phylum Chordata; class Mammalia; order Rodentia; family Gliridae; genus Glis; species Glis glis. The sequence continues at coordinate 2,379 of PVJS01035896.1, read as the reverse complement.
TTACGGAACTCGAAAACAAGCAGGAGTAGCAATTATGATATCAGAAAAATTAGACTTCAAACCTAAACTTATCAGAAGAGACAAAGAAGGTCATTTCTTACTGGTAAAAGGAACAATCCAGCAAGAGGATATAACAATAGCCAACATTTATGCCCCAAACATAGGTACAGCCACTTTCATAAGAGAAACCCTTCATGATATTAAATCACACATAGATCCCAATACAATAATATTGGGAGACTTCAACATACCTCTCACACTACTAGATGGATCTTCAAGACAAAAGGTCAGTAAAGATGCTTCAGACCTAAGGAACACCATAAACCAAATGGACCTAGTAGACACATACAGAATATTCCACCCAACTACATCTGAATTCACATTTTTTTCAGCTGCTCATGGAACTTTCTCTAAAATAGACCATATTCTAGGCCATAAAGTGAGTACTAGCAAGTTCAAAAAATGTGACATAATCCCCTGCGTCTTTTCAGACCATAATGGAATGAAACTAGAAATCAACTATAAGAAGACCCAGAGAAACCTCATAAACACGTGGAGACTGAATACCGCACTGCTGAATGAGGAATGGGTAAAAGAAGAAATAAGGGGAGAAATTAAGAAATTCCTAGAAACAAATGAAAACAGAGACACAACATATCAAAATTTCTGGTACACCCTGAAGGCAGTTAAGAGGAAAATTCATAGCACTGAGTGCCCACATAAGAAGAACAGAAAATCACCAAATAAATAACCTAATGACACACCTCAAAGCCCTTGAAAAACAGGAACAGTCTAACCCCAAAGTTAGTAGAAGAGAGGAAATTATTAAAATCAGAGCAGAAATCAACAAAGTAAAGAATAAAAAAAATACAAAAAATCAACAAAACCAAAAGCTGGTTCCTTGAAAAAATAAACAAGATAGATAAACCACTAGCTAACCTAACCAAAAGAAAGAGAGAATCAATCCAAATTACTAAAATAAGAGATTAAAATGGGGTTATTACCACCGACAGCATGGAAATCCAGAGAATAATCAGAAACTACTTTGAAAAACTATACTCCAACAAAATGGAAAACCTACAAAATATTGACAAGTTTCTAGACATGTACAGTTGAATCAAGAAGACATAGAAAATTTAAATCGACCAATAGCAATTAATGAGATTGAAGAAGCAATAAAGAGCCTACCATCAAAGAAAAGCCCAGGACCAGATGGTTTCCCAGGTGAATTTTATAAAGCCTTTAGAGAAGAACTAATCCCAATACTCCTCAATCTATTCCGTGAAATAGAAAGAAATGGGACTCTCCCAAACACATTCTATGAAGCCAACATCACACTAATACCAAAACCAAATAAAAACAGCTCAAGAAAAGAAAACTACAGACCTATATCGTTGGTGAACTTAGACGCAAAACTTCTAAACAAAATACTAGCAATGCGCATTCAAAACCACATCACGAAAATCATACATCATGACCAAGTCGGGTTCATCCCAGGGATGCAAGGCTGGTTCAACATACGAAAAACAATCCATGTAATCCATCACATAAACAGAACTAAAGACAAAAATCACATGATCATTTCAATAGATGCTGAAAAAGCATTTGACAAAATCCAATACCCATTCATGATAAGAACACTGCAGAGAATTTGAATAGAAGGAACATGATGTTGAGGTCAACATCATAAAGGCAATATACAATAGGCCCACAGTCAACATCATACTGAATGGGGAAAAACTTCGAGATTTCCCTCAAAAAACAGGAACAAGATGAGGATGTCTGCTGTCACCACTCCTTTTCAATATAGTACTCGAGACTCTAGCCAGAGCAATAAGGCAAGAGAAGGAAATTAAAGGAGTACAAATAAAAAAAGAGGAACTGAAACTATCTCTATTTACAGATGACATGATATTATACTTAGAAGATCCAACAAACTCAACCAAAAGGCTCATAGAACTGATCAACAAATTCAGCAGTGTCTGGATACAAAATCAATCTTAAAAAACCAGAAGATTTTCTGTATGCCAACCATAAATCCACTGAAAAAGAAATCCAGAAGACATTTCCACTCACGATATCCCCCAAAACAATAAAATACTTGGGAATAAACCTAACCAAGGAGGTAAAAGACTTCTACAAGGAAAATTTTAAGACATTGAAAAAAGAAATTGAAGAATATCTTAGAAGATGGAAAGATCTCCCATGCTCTTGGGTAGGCAGAATAAATATCATCAAAATGGCCATTCTTCCAAAAGTGCTCTACAGATTCAATGCAATACCCATTAAATTACCAAAGTCATTCTTCACTGACATAGAAAAATCTGTCCTTAAATTCATTTGGAACAACAAAAAACCCAGAATAGCCAAAGTAGTTCT
>PVJS01035895.1:0-20743 GCA_004027185.1 Glis glis | reverse complement strand
CATTGTGTGTATCCATATATCCCACTGTATGGACGTACCGCATTGTGTGTATCCATATATCCCACTGTATGGACGTACCGCATTGTGTGTATCCATATATCCCACTGTATGGACGTACCGCATTGTGTGTATCCATATATCCCACTGTATGGACGTACCGCATTGTGTGTATCCATATATCCCACTGTATGGACGTACCACATTGTGTGTATTCCTATATCCCACTGTATGGACGTACTGCATTGTGTGTATCTACTCATCCATCAATGGACACTTGGGTTGTTCCCGCCATTTGGCTGTTGTGGATCATGTTGCTATACACACTGGAAACTACCTGTTTGAGTTCTTGCATTCAGTGCTTTTAGGTATAGAAGAAGGTATTTATGCATCTTGAATCTGGGAAGCCCAGCTCCACAGAGGGATGGCGGCAGTGTAAGGAATATCGTCTGCTCTAATGAGGACAGTGAGGACTGTCTCAACCTGGCCGTCTGGACAGTGCCTGGCAGCTGCTTTTCCTTCACCAACCTCGAGTCCTCTGCACAGCCCTGTGTGCTCACAGTGGTGTCTAGGGGCCTCCGCCACAGTTTCGTCTGAGAATCTCAGGGTTGTGTTGGAAAAGCCTGGCTGACTTGGTGAGGGGTGTGGAGCGGGGGCCTCGCTGGCAGTCCAGGAGGGCCATGATGGTGGCTGAAGCCAAAGCAGTGGGTGGGGTGGAGAGACTGAGTGGTGCTAGGAGGTCAGTGTTCCGTTAGCAGGGGAGGGAGGCCCTTCCTGGGTGCCAAGGCCTGGTGGACAGGAAAGCTGGGCATGTGGATGATTTGGTCTCTACACCGCAGGGGACTGATCCCTCCCACTAGGCTGAGGCCCATCAGGCTCGCTGGGCCTCGTCCGACTCTAAGTTGTTGCTGAATGCAGCTTAAATCCATTTTATCATTCCAAGGTACTTGACAAATATCATCTGGCAAGCCAACCCTTTGTGTTTGTGCTTTGCTTTCATTTGGATCTTTTGCCTAGAGAAATAGAACAAAGATGAGTTCAGTTTGTTGGTATAGAAAGGAAACTTCAATTTGAGAATGAAGATCCTAATTGTTGGAATATTCTTGCTTACTACATGGGTAGAACGAAAATTCCTTTGGTTGTTACAGATTGGGTGAAAAAAATTCAGTGTTTTTTCTAATTTTCATTGGATAACAGAAATCACTTTGATGATGGGTAGACAGAAGACATTCCTGGGATGTTCCTTTTTTATTCCAAGAGTCGTGTAGACCTGCCACACACTTATGATGGTATGCTTAGAAATGACCGTGTCAGCTGGGTGTGGAGGCACACGCCTGTAATCACAGTGCATGGGAGGCTGAGTTAGGAGGATCACAGGCTTGAGGATAGCCTCAGCAATTTAAGTGAGGCCCTCAACAACTTAATGACACCCTGTTTCAAAAAAAAAAAAGGGCTGGGGGTGTAGCTCAGAGGTAGAATGCCCCTGGGCTCAATCCCAGTATCCCTGATGGAACCGAGGTGACAGTCCCATATGATGGGATCAGCTCCCTGCTGATCCCAAGAGTCACGCATGGCTTCCTCCCAGGATCCAGCAGCAGCACTGTTTCCTGCTGTGTTAAGGGCCCCCCACCAGCTGGTGTGAGGGACGTAGCAGTGGGAGCCATGGGAACCCCGTCCCTCGGTCCTTGCTTGTGAAGCGGGCCTGGCGGTACCTACAGGACCCCCCTTCCCCATTGAGGCGTTGTCGGTCTTAGTGAGATCATACTTGAGCAGGAGCTTTGCAAAGCATGGAGAGCCACTGGGCAATATTCTACATCAGGAATCCATGGCGGGGTGCGCCCTGGAAGCTGTGGAAAATCAGGAAACCAGGACTCAGATGACCAGCGCATCCCCACAGGCAGCAGTCAGAGATGTGGCATTTCCCAGCAGCTCCCAGCTCCCTGGTGTGCGGAGAGTTAGAGCCGGTGCTAATAGTGTTGATTTTAGAGTCAACACATCCCTATACTTCATCATGCCACAAAGAGAGGCATTTAGGCTGGACCATTCCACAAATATTTATAGAGCACCTCCTAGGAGCCAGCATTGTTCCACTTTCTGCCAACACCAGGAGAACAAATAGATATTGTTCCTGCTCAGATGGGGCCTATAGAGAGGGAGAGAAAGACATAAAAAAGCAACAGCAACAGCAAATAACCCCCACACTAATAAATATGTGACTCAGAGCTGTGACAAATGTGCGAGGGAAAACCAGGAGCGCGAAGACGGGCTGAACACGGGGCTGAACACGCGGCTGCTTTTAACTTCTCGGATGAGATGGCTCTTGGGCTGAGGCCTGACCGTGAATGGGAGTCAGGGATTCTGGGAAAAAGAACGGCTGGCTCTGTGAAGGCAGGATTGAAGGGAGAAGAGGGAAGAGAGAGCCAGGAAGGGCAACAGAGGCCATGCCTTGCAGGGCTCTGCAGGTGGAGGTGTGGGTTTCCTCTGACCCGCGGGGGAAGCCACACAGGGCTATTATCTGGGCGGCGGCATGACCCCATGCATGGGAGGTCAGTCTGCATATTGTGCAGAGGACGGACCCGAGTGGCCAGGGTAGACATAGGAACAGCTGGGGGGCTCCGGTTGTCATCAGGTGGGAGGTGGTGGTGGGTGGGGGTAGGACTGGGAGGGCCCAGGCCAGGCTGGACACAGGGAGAAGGAGTGGGAGGCCCGAGGACATGGCCAGGCTCCTGCCACCTACAGCTGGGTGCAGGACGTCCCACTTATTGAGGGGACACGAGAGTCTGGGGTTGGGCACTGTATGAGTTCCTAGGACTGTGAAAGTCCTATAAACCAGGAGCCCCCAAACAAGGAAATATATTCTTCCATGATTTTGGAACCTGGAAATCTGAAACCAACACAACCCCAGTGCCCGCCTCCGTCTTCCTGTGGGGTCCTCTCCTGTCCCGAGTCGTCACGTGGTCGTCTCTGTAGATACCAGTCCTGCTGGATTCGGAGCTCTCTCTCTCTCCCTCATGACCTCATCTTCACCAACTGGATCTGCAGTCACCCTAGTTCCAAATAAGGTCACACTCCGAGGTCCTGTGGGCAGACCTTCAGCTTATCTATTTTGGGGGACTCAATTCAACCCATAACAGGCATGCTATCTTGGACATGCACGCAGACTTCCAGGTCAAGATGGGCAGTTGAAGTTCAGAATGGAGGTCTGGGGGTCAATACAGAACGAGAGTAGAGGAGATCCCCCAGGAAGAGAAAGAAGAGGATGAGGAAAGGGGCCCCCAATCCGTCCCGAGGACCTGCAAGGGCCAAGAAGCTTCGCAATGGAGACTGAAAAGGGAAGAGAATGAGGAAGATTGAAGCTTGTTTACTTCTACCAACTAGAACATTTTCCCTCTGAGACTTGCCAGGTTTTAAGAATTCTAGATTTCAGAGATTGGGTATAAATGTTTATAGTTACTCATAATGAATTACAAGTGTAATTCAGACTTTATTTATTTATTTTTGGTACAGGGGATTGAACCCAGGGGCATTCTACCTCTGAGTTACACCCCCAGCCCTTTTTATTTTTTATTTTGAAATAGGGTCTCGCTAAGTTGCTGAGGGCTTTGCTAAGTTGTTGAGGCTGGCCTCAAACTTGGTATCCTCTTGTCTCAACCTCCCATGTACAGGGATTACAGGCGTGTGCCACCCAGCCAGATTCACAATCTAACTTTCATTAATCCTTTTGAAAAGCAAATGCTCCTTTTCTAAACGAGAAACTTCAACCACGTATTGTTATTTTTAAAATTTATTTTTAATTTTATTTTTAGAATTACCTGTTATTTTTTGAGTTTGGAATTTCATCTCTGGGTGGCACCCACTGATGCCTCTCTCACTAGACTGGCAGCCGGGTGATAACGAAGGACGCTGTTATTCAAAGCATTTGACGATCAAGGAAAGTGGAGATTCGTACACAGGCCAGGCAGGACACAATGGGCATCTTCCATGATGGCCCTGTTAAAACTGACTAATGCGATTGCTCAGGATTTGGGTCGAGGTTGAGTGGGGCGCCGTGGTGAATGAATGTGGGAGCCAACACTTGGCCCATGAGTTAGGTACCTGGCCGATGCTGATTGCAGGATAGGTGCTAGGATGAACCCACGCTATGAATGTGGATGTGGAAGCGCAAGAGAGTCAGGCATTTGCCCAAGTCGTGCAGCAGAGCTGGCTTCTTTACTTCCCAAGCCTTGCCTTTAATGTGGTTTATCTGACGGCTGTAGGAAGCCCGCCCAGGCCCGCCCAGCTGCATTTACGAGGCACAGTGGCTGACCGGGCAGTGCAGCAAAGCCAGTGTTTTTACTTAGCCCAGGGCAGCAGAACAGGACGTGTACCCAGGCTGCATGAACCATCTGGGGGACTCTGAGATCTTTATCTGAAAATACTACTAATGTGCCAGGCACACCACTGAGCCTGCGGAATCAAGATCTCCTGCTGGGGCTGGGGGAGAGTTTTATTTTGGAACCCCTTGCCCCCAGGGAATTTTGTTACCTATTCCTCTTCCAACGAAGAGGACAGTGATCCCCTCTGACCCTTGGTTTCGTTTTCCATGGTTTCAGTTGCCCAGGTCAACTGCAGAGAAAATATTAAATGGAAAATTCCAGAAATCATAGTTCATGGGCTGGGGGTGTAGCTCAGTGGTTGAGTGCTTGCCTAGCATGTGTGAGCCCCTGGGTTCCATTCCCCTGTATCACAAAAAAAGAAAGAAAAAGAAAAAGAAAAACCCACAAAGTTTTAGATTGTGTGTTGTTCTGAGTAATGTGATGAATCTTGTGCCATTTCTGACTTTCCTGCCTGGGACCTGGTTATCAGATCCACTTGCAGTTCAAAGAACCTTTATTTTACAAAAAAAATAGCCCCAAAGGTCAAAACTAGTGATGCTGGCAATTCGGATACACTGAAGAGAAGCCATAAAGTGCTTCCCTTAACTGTAAAGGTGAAAGTTTTTGACTAGATAAGGAAAGAGAAATATTATAAGCTGAGGTTGCGAAGATCTATGGTAAGAACGAACCTCTATCTGGGAAATTGTGAAGAAGGAAAAAGAAATTTCGCTCATTCTGCTGTTGCACCTCGAACTGCAAATGTTAGGGCCACAGTGTGTGATAAGCACTTAGTTAAGATGAAAAAGGCATTAAATCATAGGGCTCAGTACTTCCTGAGGCCCCAGGCATCCACTGGGGGTCTTGAATCATATCCCCTGGGAATAAGGGGGGTTTGCTGCAGCCTTAGGAAGACATTGTGATGGAGGAGAGATGCTCATCAAATTGGCCTTTGGTTTGGCCTGGTTCAAGGGCCTGGTTAGTGTCAGCAATGGGAAGCTCTAATCTAAGGCTGAGAGAGCCTGATTTCTCAGGCAGGAGTGTGGGGAGCAGCCCCAGGAGCAGGTGCTTCGATTGGGTGGGGTGCTCTGCTGCCAGAGCAGAACTAGTGGTCATGGACAGAGACGTTACATTACAGAGATCTGGGATCAAATCCCAGCTCTTCCAGCCAAGGCCTGGGGCAAATTCTTTAACTTTGAGGCTCCGTTTTGACATCTAAAAATGGGAGTAACTCTTTCATAATGTGGAGGAGATCATGTAATAATGAAGAGCATATTGCTTTGCTAAGGTAACCAACTCATTTGGTTTGCCTGGGATTTTTCTGGTTTTGGAAGGCCTGTGCCCTGGGAAACCCATTAGTTCCAGCTAAATTGAGATCTTTGGTCACTCTGTGCTTGGCGCAATGATAGACTCATGATGAAGATGAATATCCTCCCATGGTTGCCTTTCCTCAAATCACACTGCATGGGCACACCTCCCTGTAAAGGCAGCTCACCTGGAAGCAGGTGGAGGGAGCCTTCTGTGTCCCTTCTGTGGGGTGATGATACCCTTTGGTCCTTACAGAAATCACAGTGGTGCCAATTCCGCCTCTGATCTAGACCAGGTTTAGTCTGGACCCCCTGGTGACATGGGTCCTGCATTTGCAAAATCAATGACCAGAGCTCAAGTGCAAACAGTGAGCACAATATGGTAGGGCTTACAGCCTCTTGCAGAGACACACCTCCTTGTCAGGTGGGCCAGCGAGGTGGTTCCTTCTCATGTTATGGGTAGATAGAAAAAGGCTCTGGGCTTCTGGAATCCAATTCCTCCCTGTAACAGAGCCCAGAGCAGGTTAATGCCCCTAGTAGAGATTCCCAGCTCCATGTAAAGAAATACAGAGTTACCCATGAGCAATCTACATACAGAATTAAGCTCCTGAATTGTGCTAAATTATTTGATTTAAATACTGGTCTATCTAGGGATGAAGACCTAGGCGATGTAGATTCCCATTAATAATGAATGATTTGCTGTATTCTAATCCTGTTAAGCATACAGTTCCTTTGCAAACGTATTAGTGGCAATGTGTGTTTGTGAATTAAGCCCTCAGTGTATCAGGTTTATGAGCGTAATTGTCTATTCAAAAGGCTATCACTTTATCACCTCATGAAAATTAAAAAGGTCTCTTTTGTTGGAGTGTTCCGTTAATCCTCCGAATGATATTTTCCCTTTCTTTCTCATCTTCTTTTTATTGAGCTTTATTATGATTTAAATGCAACTGAAGCAAATCCTGCCGTTACACTGAAATTGATTATTAAAATAACACTGATAATTATACATAGGTACTAGAAAATAACACATATGGTGCGCTCACAGGGAGATTAAATGTCCCCTTCCCCATTACACTAAAAAAGATGCCAGACACTAAAAATAGGAGAACAGTTCAATATATCTCTGAAATGGGTTAAAGATTTAGTGACTCTTCTACCTCAGGGAAGTTTGAGTGATTTCCGCTAAAATTATCATCTTGATCCAAAAATGACATCTAACGAGAAGGTATGAACAATTCGTCTAAAGATATCTTAATATTAGGCTCTTAAATGGTTGACAGGGCTTTCCTATTTCGTTCCTTTATTCATTTTTTCCAACGATTTTTTTTTCTTTTTTGAAAGAGAAAGGAAAGCCTTTTAGTTGAAAAAAATGTTGGTGCCTGTTCTCTGTTGCAAAATAGTACTCAGGGGAAAGTTTTAGCTAAATTCCGGCTTGCCTGTATTTGAACACCAAAAGAATTCATCTGTTTTCTTTTTTTTTTTGAAAGTTAAAAAATAACCTTTTCTTTTAGTATGTGTTTAAAAACTCAAAGGTATCTTTGTTTTTAAACTTCAACCAAGGATTTGTAACTGCTTTGTTTGAAGAAATTTGCTTTTGAAAAGCAAAGTTTGGGGAGCTGAGAAAGTGCACACTCAGCACTCCGCCAAGCACCCTCTTGCAGCTCTCCCTCTTGCCTCCAGAGAATGTGTAGAGAGTCTATATCCGAGTGTTTTCAGCAGCGGGTACAGGAAAGGTGACCATTTAGACACTGAGCAAGCAAAGAGATGACCCTCGAGGTGTCAGGAGAAAGAGATAGGACTGTTTTTTTTCCTGTAGGTGAGTGTTCTTATAAAAATAACGTCAAAGATACTCATGTCGGGAGACTAAGCGGTCTGCCAATTAGGCCCCAGTGAGACTTAGAATAATAAACTGTGCAAGTGAAAGGGAACTTCCGGGCCATATGCTAGTTCAGATACAACATATGGTTGTCTTTTGGTATGTTTTTTAATTTTTATTGAAATATTGATTAGGTATTTATAAATTGCCCATCACCAGTTGAAGTCCAACCTGATGGGTAGAGTGGCTCACAGAAGCGGAGAGCTATTGGTGTCGCCACCGATTGTTTCCCCCTTTCTGAGATGATTCCTTGACTTTTCTTTAGGGAAAGCACCCCTCGCAGACTCTCTGTCCACACGGCTTGGGTAAGCCAGTCTCACTCGGCGCCCTAGCAGTGGGTGTATGCCCCCAGCTAAGACCACCAGCAAATTCTGTTTGTGTCTCCATAGTGATTGTTCATAAGGAGTGACATGACCCAAATGAGCCAGTGAGAGTCGGGCGGGATTTGTGTTTTCACTTCCAAGGTGAAAGGAGAACAGAAACCTGGGCTGCTGGCCACCATCTTGCCTCACAAGAGAAGAGCCAGTTGGAGAACAGAGGAGGGCGGAGCCAGGGGATGGGGAAAGGGCCAGCTGCCAGCCCTGCCCATCCTTTTTTTTTTGGTTCTCTCATTTGTTTGTTTTGTTCAAGCCTTTTTGGGTATTTCTGTCATTTATGCATGAAAGGATTCTGCCTGATATTGTCTTCCAACTGGCTAAAATACTTTAGGAAAAAACATTTGAAGTAAAGCAATAGAATGGTATTCCTGCATGACACATAAGCAGGCTCCGGTTGCAAATGCTATACAAAGGAGTCAGTCGTTGTGTGGTGTTCTCATTGGAGAAGCATCTCACCATTGAAAGGGAGAGGAGTGCTACTATGCAGAGAACAGAGAAGAGTGTGGGCTTTATACTTAGAGAGACATGATTTTAAATTCTGGTGGAAAAAACGAGACTCTTTCTTTGCATTAGCAGGTGTTAAATCACCTTAGATCTTTATGTGAGTCTCTTCCATGTACACAGCAGCCATGGAGCTCCCCATCCTGAATTAGGACCCATTGGTTCAGTTGTTGGCATGGTGGATCAGGAGGAAACAGGAACCAGAGTCCTGGAGGGCATGCATTGGTTGCAGATGGTACATCACAGGTAATCAAAACTGTGGTGGTTAAAAGCAGTCTACACTTAGCATCTCACAGGTTCCATGGGTCAGGGTCTGGAATTACAGGGCTGTAATGAAGTAGTGGAATAGGCTGACTTCCCATTAGATGGCGGAGGCTGTCTTCCAGCAGAATTGGTTGGCAGAACTGAGCTGCTTATGACTGTGGGACTGAGGTCCCGTTTCATTGGTGGCTGTCAGCTGGGGCTGTTCTCAGCTCCTTGCCAGGTGGCCCTTTTACAACATGGAAGCCTTCTTCTTCAAGGCCAGTGTATGAGTTTCTTATTGCTGCTGTAACATGTTGCCACAGATTTAGCAGTTTAAGTTTGTACTAGTCATGTATCAGAAGTTTGAGTGTAGCACGGCTGACCTGGTTTCTCAGCTCTGGGTCCCACGAGGTGTTGGCGAGGTGGGATCCTTCCTGGAGGATTTGGGATGCAGCTGTTTCTGGCTTGCTGAGGTTGCTGGTGGGATTCAGTTCTTTTCTGTTGTAGGAGTGGGGTTCATATTTTCTTGCTGGCTGCCAGTTGGGGGCTTTCCTTGTCTCATAGGGACCTTTCTTTGGTTCTTGCACAAGGCCCCTGCATCACAGAACCAGCAGGTTGGATCATTCTCATGCTGGGACTCTCCCTGATGCCCACTTCCCTGCCTCTCACCTGCCTCTCTTCTGCTAGGTCTCTCTGAGACCAGTTAGTGAACATTGACTGCGTTTAAGGCTCTATGTGATTAGGTCGGATCTCCTGAATAATCCAGAATAGTCATTCTATTGGGGGGGGGTCTGCATCCTTAATTACATCTGCAGATTTTTTTGCCATTTAATGTAACGTGACAGGTTTTTAGAATTAGTGTGTGGACATTTTTGTGAGACTGGGGAGCATTATTTTGTATATCACAGCCAGAAAGAGACTCTCACTCCAATCTGCTAAAATGGAGTCCTGTATAAGGCGACACAGCCACAGGAAGGACTCTCCCACCCACTCTGCCATTTTCTATGGGCTGGATGCACGTCACTGTCACAGCATGCACCCAAGTGCAGGGGAGGGGATTTTACAAGGGATGAGTCATGGGGCTGGGATGGGACACCCGAAGGTATGTCCACCATACAGTGTTAGCTGGTAGCCAGGTGAGATGGGGTTATGGGTCATTCTATCGCTACTGGCTAGGTGGCCTTTAAGACATGTGCTACCTTGAGGGAAGATTGCAACCAATCTTTCCAGAATATTCTTTCCCCACTGCAGGTTGGCCCCAGGCAGCTTTCTCTTGCCTGACTCTCCCATCTCTTGTTCATTCCTGTTTCTCCTGAGCTGTGTATGAGGTCTGCTGGGAATTCTGAGATTTTCCGGGCATCAGCCTGGCCACGTCTTCTTTTTACAATGCAGACCTGCAGAATCTATATTTTGGGCTGAGAAGGGGAGCCCAGGATCTAGGCGGGGGGAGGGTGTCTTCATGCCCAAGGGAGTGTTGGAGGACATGTATTTCCTTCTTGGGCCTGAGTATAGGATACTCTTGGCCCCACTGCCTGCCTGGTAGAGCCCAGGGAGGTGCTCAGGATGCTGAGAGAAGCAGAGAGGTGGTGTGGTCCTTCCAAGAGGGGATGTCGGAGGCAGTCACTGATTGTGTACCGTTGCTAGCCTCATTCTTGTGAGCCGTTCTTCTCAACTTGCTTCTTTCCATCTCCTTCTCCTTCTCCTCCCCTCCTCCTTCTCCCCAGACCATTTGCAAGTTAAGGCATTTCTTAAAGACTGTTATTCGTAAACATTTGCCAGGCACCAGAGATAGATCTCCTCTTTGCACATGGAGCGAGCCGGGCTCAGTTACTGAAAACTGTTTATCACCACCACAGCAAGAAGGAATACAAAATGCCATTAAATATCAGAATACAAACATGTTTCCTGGATTTATATTCGCCAACAAAACATAATTATGTTCCTCCCCAAAATAGTGATACTTTTTTTGTATCTTTTCCAAAATAGACTGTTTTGCATTTTGCCTTAGCTAAAAAACAACCAGTGTAGCGTAAAGGTTCTCAGCAAAAGTATTGTCTCCTGAGCCATTTACTTAATCTAACTAATCTACTCTATTTCAGCTCTCAGGTGGGTTTGAATTGTGTGTGCATGTGTGTTTCTAGGTGGCAATCTTTGTGCTAGGTAGGAGTCCAGAAATTGACCCTAAATGAATTTTAGAACATATTAAACTGTTGCCCCTATCCATTGTCATTTTTGTGCAGAGAGGGGGGATATTCTGAAGCTGTTGCTATCATTTCGTGTTTCAATTTAAAATTCAATTCAAGTCACACAGTTGCAATTTAATAGTGCTGCAAACATTTCCCCATTTCTAACAAGACACAAATCCACACTTCTCCCTTATGTGGAAAAGAATGGGAAGAACACGCACACCCCTTCTCAGTTCTGGGTGTGAGTCCTGCTGGCACCATGAACTTGCTGGGATCAATCTTGTGTTTAATTTAAGCTGAAACTAAGACAGAAACTATAAAATGTGATGTGGCTCTCCTGGTTCAACAGCTTCATGGGCAGATTAATTCTGAGATGTATTTAACCAGCTTGAAGTATCACAAATTTTGGTAGATAGGAATAAGAACTCTTTAAAAGTACCCTTTAATGAATAATTATTTCGGTATCTTATTTTGCTCCTCTGATAGAGCCATTTAATCTAAATGTCTTTCTACCTTAATTACTGCATCATTCTTTTTTAAATATACTTTTATTGGTGCATTGTAATTATACATCATATTGAAGTTCAGAGTGATAGAAACATACATGCACACAATACTTGGTATGTTTCCCTCCAGACCCCACCCCACTCCGTCCTCCTCTTCATACATGTTATTGAGATTGGTATTGATACCTGCTTTTATATTTTCTCTCTTGCAGCCAAGACTTGTGTGTGGAACTCAGTTGGGCCCCCGGTGAGTTTTGCCCAAGGTTCCAAATGTCCCTGCATAGAGACAATGCAGAAAACCCCAAGTGAGTGACATGTTTTCAGTTCAATTTCTATGAAGATGCATTTGCTGACTTATTAGTAAATGGCCAGGTGACCCTGGAACTGGGTGGATTGAATCCGGGGGAGGGGACCCCCTGGCATGCCCAACTGCCCCACGCACGTTGCCTAATGTCCTGGGCTCTGCAGAACTCTCAAAAAATTAACACACTCGCCAAATATGTTTTTCTTGCTCATTAACTCGATAAAGCCCACTGGTTTTTTAGAATCACAGCAAGTTGTAAATGATGTATGAAATGAAAAATCTTTTCTTGCCCAGTGGGCAGGGAGATAGCGCTGACAGTGCTTTGTCACTGCTCCCGTCACTGCTTGCAATGACAGCTGGACATGGAGCCAGCCGGTGCCAGCCGCGATCTCAGGAGTCAGGGACAAGCGTGTGATCAGCTCATGGGCAGACCTTGGAAGTCCCGAGCGTCCCCTCTTCTTTCACACACTGCAGCAGAGAGCTGAAGGCAGGGTGGCTGGAGGAAGTGCGGTGAAGGAGGTGGTGGCCTGCCCTCTGGGCATGGCATGGCCCGGGTCCCCCTGGGAGTTAGGACGTCCATGGTGGGCTCATTGGTGGCAGAGGCTTTGTGTTACAAAGTCGCCCCTGGCTTCACTGTGGGGTTCAGCTGCAGTTGTTCATTCACTTGATAAAGTTGCAAATATTTGCATGCTAGTGGACCCACAACTGGGCTGGGCATTGTGCAGAAAAAAATTAACATAAAGCATAGATATGAAAATCAGAAAAACCCTACCTCTGCCCCCAAACTGCCTACATACCAACCAATGAAATAAAGAACTTAATTAACACTTCTCCCCCAAACAGAATCATTTTATTTATATTCCGTGTGTGTGTGTGTGTGTGTGCGTGTGCGTGTGTTGCTGGGGCTGGAACCTGGGGCCTTGCACGTGCTAGGCAAGTGCTGTACCCCTGAGTTATAGCCCCAGCCCCTTATTCGGGTCTTACTGTTGCCCTTGAATTGCTATCACACCATTTCATACATCATAATTGAAAATGCATTATTATGTTTGCCCACCTTTGTAAATCATCCTTGTTCATTGTTAAAAGAAAAACAAAAAATGAGAAGACTAACAGTGAGGGAAGGCAGTTTTTACCGGGTCTGTTGCATGGGGATAGACTAACATTAACCAGCTCCAAAAGGCTGATGAATAGACCAGAGCGCCAGTTTATTGCTTTTAAAGGAGCTGGGAAGGCACGTCACAGAGAGAAGGTTGTAGGTGAGCATCAACTTCTAAAAGGGGCCTGGGGAAAGACTTGAATGCCTGCTGGCACCAGGCTCTGAGAATCAACTCCAGCCTCCTTCCTCAGAGATGACCCACCCCTGGACTGGCTGTTTTGTCCCTGGGCCAGGCAGCCGTCCTCGCCCAGTCAGGACTGGAGGCTTTTGTGTTTCCAAGATGTCAAGCTCCTCCTGAGGGACATGGTTTTTCTCTGGGTATTTAGCCTAATGTGACCGATGGCGGTCACATACAGTCCCGTGGTTTTTTTCTCTGCTTTAGGAGGCTTTGTATGTCTTCTTGGTCTGCAGGTGTCCGTTTCATAGTCCAACTGCAAGAGGCAATGTTGTCTCCAAATGTGCGTGTTTTATTTCTGTCTCTGCTCCGCTCTGTGTTACAGGAGCAGCCACTGAACACCCACTGTCATATCCACTTTATGAGTGTTGATGTCTACCACCCGTGGGACACCAGTGGCTCGAGGAACGCTCGCTGTGGATTTTAGGTTTGGCCTTGTATGGGTTTAGGGTGAGGTTCTGGGAGATTGTCTTCGCCCATTTAACTCAGGCACTTTAACCACAGCCGTCCATGGCGTGGTGCTGTGTGAATGAGTGAGTCGCTTTCTTTGAGAAAGCTCGGGATCTGTTCTGGAGCAGAAATGACTGGCTGGTGGCTTGGCTGTCCTGACCTTTCATGGCCAGCGTGCCTGCTGCATCATTAGGAATTCTCCATGCTTCTGTCCCGTTCTGTCCTTCTGGATCCCATGGATTGGAAATGTAGCTGAAATAACTGGATTGACCGTGCCCAGGTTGAGTTTGGTGGCCCTGTGAATATATGTTCTGATTCCCTTCAATATAAAATCCCAATAGATCAAAAGCCTCCTATAGTTTTTGTCAATACATTGAATGCAAACCAAAACCACAGTAGTCTATGGGTAAAAGTCCTGCAGCTGACGTCCGCTGTTCTGTGATACTAGGGAGGCATTAATCTTGGGAATTAGGTTAGCTGGGTTGTTAGAAGAAGATAGAACTGCCACATTTTGATCTTCACAGAAATAACTTCATTATTCTCCACCCCCTTTTCCTCATCCCAATGTTCTGGAGCCAGCTCCATTTTGTATGGAGATTAACGAATACTAGTTTGAATCCATCCAGATGCTTAGATAATTACCACCTACGAAATAATGTTTTTAGGCAATAAAAATCTGGATAATCCCTAAATGAAGTCATCCCAAAAGCCACAGATGCACGGAGCTTTGGAACATGGTTTGCCGTGCACTGAGGATTGCACGGTACTGGGTCTGCAGTAGAAAACCTGGAGGCCAATACCACCAAGGTGATGATAAGCCCTGAAGAATTTAAATGCTCGCTGGAAGGATGCAGACCTTGCTGGGCATCTCTTTAGAACCAGAAGAAGAGCAGAATTTGAACATGACTATAAAGGTGTATAGATACGGCAAAGTGAGTGTTTTACAAAGGTCATTTGTCTGCTGTAGGAAAACCTGAGCTCCGAGCGTGGCTGCATCGTTTGGAACATCTGCAGTGTTCAGATGCCTCTTGCCACCCGGAATGGGCACGCTTTCAGTTTTCCCTTTAGAGAAACTCTGGAAGGGGATGGCTTGGGTGTCACCTCCCGCTACACCAAACCTGTCCCAGAATGCACACTGGGTTTTGCTGCTTAAGTATCTCAACAAACTCAGCCTGGGAGGCATCGCACGGAGAACCAGCTAGAAAGACATGGGAACGAAAAGCTGGCGTCTCCGCTCCGAGAAGTATTCGCTTCAAGGCAAACTTACCGCTCAGCACAAGATGGGAAGATGCTGTGTGCATTCGAGGTCAGTTCACTGCAGAGCGCCGCCCTGTCATCAAAGGGGACACCACACTTGAATTTCCAGCTTGTCAGACACGCCCAGTAGGACTCTGCCACTAATGGAGGACAAGACTCACATGCACATTTATGACACTCACCTCGTGTTTCCAGAGCTCTACTTCCAGGAGCTGAGACGCTTCACAAACGGCACCTCAGGGACGATGTGCCGGGGAGTGACAGAGTACCCCGTTCGCTACATGGAGCCCCGGGGGAGCCCCTCCGAGCCCCTCTTGCTCCTTCAGTGTTCTGGGAGGGGCCTTCCCTGCTCTGGTGACAGCCCATCGAATCATGGAATTCCGTAACTCCCATTACTGTGGAAGCCCACTTGATCTCCTGTCTTCACAGACGTGTAAATAGTCTGATCACCGCTCACACACTGGGACTCTTCCAAGACACCTTCACAGCATTTTTTTCCTTCAACCCTGCAAAGCGCTTTGCTCAGGCCCCATTCTTGGGACCATCTGGTTGATTCCCTTGCTGTCCTCTACCCTGCCCGGTGGGTGTTTAAGAGTGTGGCATTTGGGGTCAAATGGACACCTGTCTGAGTGCTTGCATCTCAGCTCTGGTATTTCCTGGCTATGATTTGGGGCAAATGAGCTGGCTTTGTTCAGCTTTGGTTTCCTAGCTCTAAAATGGAATATTGGAGCTCTAGATCATTGAGTGCTTGGTCGATAAGGAAGTTTGCACAACGTCTGGCATCCAGCTGTTCCCCTGATGCTGCTTCACGGTGCAGTGTGCTTACATTCTGAAGCTGACGTGTTTTCTAGAAGCTGTGTAAGAGTTCCAGTCTGGTGAAGGCAGGGCTGGGTGATTGCCACCTGTTCTGATGGGTCTCCATTTCTTTCCTTGTGGCCAGTGCCCATGTCATACCCATTGTCAAATGTTTAGAGATGAATGAATTGTAAGTCTGGCTGGGAAGTAGTTAAAGGACTATGTGACCACCTTGAGCTCTTCATACTAAGTAAAATAAACCTGTCACAGAGGACAAACGCTGTGGGATGCCACGTATCTGAGGTCCCTGGAGTAGCCAAAGTCCCAGGGATGGAAAGCAGAGGTTCCCTGGGGCCGGGGGAGGGGGTGTGGAGTTAGTGTTTAATGGGGACAGAGTCTCAGTTTCTGGAAAAGGTTCTGGAGAATGAGGGTGGCGACGGCAGCACATAATGCTACTGAAATGTACACACTTAAAAATGGCTAAAACAGTAAATCTTATGTTATGCATATTTTACTGCAATAAGAAAAGAATACAGAATGAGTAATTTTGCAAAGAGAAACTCCTTTGATTCTGCAAATAAGTAGCTTTTTAGTTCTACTGAGGTGTATTTTCTACATGTCAGTCAATCCATCCATCCTTCCCAAATATATTCCAGCCGTGCTCCATGTGGGCTATTTCAGAAGATGGTGAACGCAGCAAAAGGCACCAACCTCCTGCCAATCTAGCTGGGGAAAGGTGCGCTGACAGGAAGGGAAATAGAAGATGTCTCTAAGTGATAGATGATGTGCCCCTCGGACACCCAAGAAGAGGCAGGGGAATGAACGCGAGCTGGAGAATGAGGGAGAGGAGTGAGGGGAAGGCCAGGAGAAACAGGGAGGTTGCCCAGGATGGGAGAAATGGCTGGGTCCACGCAGGGCTGAGCCACTAGGAGTGAGCCGACTGAGCAGTGCGTAACCCAGTGGGAAAATTAGAGGCTTCCCCAGGTGTGGTGGATTGGTGCTGTGGCTGCTGCTTGCTGAAGTCCCTCGAAGTCCCTCACATGAATGACTCTGGGTCCAAAATTATTTTTAATATTGGGGTCAGTGAAGGAGGAGCCAGGCACTTCTCCTGACCTCCTGCAGCCAGCGTCCTTTTTTATTGAGGGTTTAAACAAAGCAAACGGCGAGGAGGTCATGAGTTAAGTTGAGGGATACAGGCTGAGTTTTAGGAAAAGGCAGTCACGAGCTAGGTTTAGGGAGTCACCAGCTAAGTCTAGGGAGGGGCAAGGTGAATGTTTCAGGGAGAATAGGAGGTCATCAAAGTCCACCTTCCCGTCCCATCCGGTCCAAGAAAGCTTGTCTACTTGCAGACAATTTCTATTTAGCATGTTCTGTGTACTTGGTTAAGCTAGTCCAAAGTGGTGACCTCATTGCATGGGCTAAGATGGCTCCCAACACCCAGGGCCTTGATTGCCAGGCCAAAGACTTTAGAATTGAATCCGCCAGGACCCAGTTTGGAACTGGAGAAAATAAATACTGTTTAAGAAACATTGGTTGGTGGTGAGGGCTGGGCTGGGGGAGGGAAGCTCATTTCAGGGCGCCCTCCACCCTCTCTCTATGGCTACCTCCTCCTTCAGGCTGGACTGACTCTTCCTATGCAGACGGACTCCTGCCCTGATTGGGATTTCCAGCTCTCCCAGCACCTGCTGCACGAATCTGAGACTCGCCTGCTCTCCCTGGATGCTTGGGTCCACGCTCTTCCCAGCTCCCCAGTTTCTGTTTTGGCAACACATTCTAGACACACACGGAAGATCAGTGTTGGCTTGGCCCCGTGCCTCTCCCTCAATCTCCATACCGTAGACATCAGCTCATTTTGTTTTGCCTTTTGACAAAGGCCTGGCTGCACGGGGAGGCAGGCCAGGGTTATGGAAACCGAGGGCACCGGGAACTTGAAAGGAGCCCGTGGATCTGGCAACAGGCGGTCCTTGGCAGCTCTTTCAAAGTGTTTTTACTGTAACGATAGCAGTGCGCGTGAGGCCATAAATGGCTGTGCAGGGGTTTGCTGAGTGAACTGTGATCTAGAAGGACATAGGATGTTTGTCCATTGCAAGGGCAAGAGCCTGAGAAGAATCTCCTCATCCTAGACAGCAGGCTGCGCCTCTCACTCCTCCGTCTTCCCTGATGGTGGCAGTGGCAGGTGGACGGGTGTGCTCTCTCCTCCCAGCTGTCTGCAGCAAGCCAGCACACACCTGCCCTTCGCCTCCGCGTGGCCCCGGGCGCAAGGTCCACAGGTGAACAGTGGAGCGATGTCCCCTCTCCTCCCTGCTTTCGTCCAGATTATCTGCTTCTTCAGTTAAGTAACTGATGAACCTTAAAACATTATCTGGAGCTCACTGTGGTGTGTTTTCAGTCCATTGTAATCAAAGCCACAACTATTAACAACCTAAGAAACAAAAGAGAAAAACTAAAAATCCCATTTTCCAGTACAGTGCAATTATCATCGCTGTCCGTTGCTTTACGTTCAGCCTCCTGCCAGGCCCCAGGTCAGCACCGGTGTCTGGACCGTTAGCCCCGGTGTCCTGCCAGCTGTGGCCTGGTCCTCGAGGTTTGTTCTCTGTCACCTGCGCTTGCTCTGCCAACCTGGCCCTTGGGGCTGCACGTCTGCCCCAGCTCCCCTGGTCTGCGACCACTCAGACTCTCCATTGGCTTCCTGGTAGAAGCTTCCAGTCACTCTGCCTCCCAGCCTTCTGGTGTTGTCCCCTTTCAGAGGTGTCCAGGCATGGTCTTGGTGAAGAAAACCCCACGATCTGGCCGGCTCAGCCTCCTTTTCTCTGGGGTGAGGGTGAAGGTTAGGGTGGGGTGGGATTCAATCTGTTATAGATGTTTGGGACATCATCTTAAGAAACATGAGTTGGATGGTGTAATTTACCAGCTTAAAACTGTTCCACGGGCCCTCTCTTCCCCTCTGAAGTCCTTCAGCAGAGCCACTCCAACCTGCTTGTAATGCCCTGGGTCTGTCTTTGTGCCTGCTCTCTCTCTCTCTCATCAGTGAACTTTGCAAGGGACCTACCCCACCTCCACTGCCACCCTGGGAGGTCCCCAAGGCCTGGAAGGATATCACATGAGTGCCAGAGCAGGCAGTCAGGTTAGGAGGGTCTGATGAAACCAACTTGTGTCCCTGAAAGATTGTGAACGAGGATTCCTGGGGAAGAAAGCAACATCTGGGGTCAAGTGTATGGTGGGGAATACAGTCTCTCAGCAAGAGGGATCTTAATGACCCACAAGAATGTTCCCAAAGTTTCCAGACTTCGGCTGCAGAACTCTGAGGTCGCTGTCGAATTATTACAAGGGGTGTATGAATCCATATCAGACACTGCCCATAGAGTGAATAACTGCTTTGCACACCACTTTTTCAAATTATATTGATATTCTAATTGATAAAATACAAACTTACTTTAAAATGTAACTGAGTTCATAGTTGCTTATTAAAAATTATAGGGCATTTTCTCAAACATTGACTACTAAAGCCATGTTTGTCAAGTGAAAATACTCAGATTTCAGTAAATCTAGGTTTGAATACTTGAGTCAACATTGTGTGATGTTTCTTAACTCCTGTGCCTCTATTCTGTCACCTACAGAGTAGGGCTTATAACACTAGAATCATTGCTTTGTTGTGAAGTTTAATAGCACAATGTCTATGGCAGGTTATGTATGTGCTCCGCATCACTAGCAAGAAATGTGTGAGGTTCTGTTTTTGGAAAACCAAGCAGATTCCGCTGAAAAGGCAGGTCGTTCACCAACATGGTGTGCGAGGCAGTGGGATGACCAGTGGACCCAGTGATGAGCTTGCTGTTAAATGTTTAACAACTCTGAGTGTAGTTTTGATACAGAGGTTGGTTGATATTTTCATTTGCGCTAATGAGTTGTATGGAAACAAAACATCAAAGATGTATTTCAGAACTCCATTACTCTGCAACATCACTAGTTGTGGACATCTTTGTTACTGAATTGGATAATAGGTTTGATTATTAGGAGAATTAAAAAAATTTTGTTGTACTATTCAAGCGTAACTACAGGCCACAGATATAATGTACTTTTTTAGTTTGGTCTGCATTATTAACATATTCTCATCACTTTCTTTTTTAAAAAATTAATTTTAATTTTACAATTTTGTGGGGGAACAGTGTCATAATTTGATACATATATGCAATGTGTAACAATCAATTAGGTTAGTTAACATTTCTCTCCTTAGACATTTTTAAGTAACATATAATAATTATACATATTCATGTGGTGTGTCTTCCTTCCTTCCTTCCTTCCTTCCTTCCTTCCTTCCTTCCTTCCTTGTACTGTGGATTGAATCCAGGGGCAGTCTACTTTTGAGCTACACCCCAAGCCTCCTTTATCTTTTATTTGAAGCAGGGTCTTGCTACATTGATGAGGCGGGCCTTGAACCTGAGATCCTTCTGTGTCAGCCTCCCAAGTACTGGGATTATAGGCATGTGCCACTGCTCCTGCCTCATTGTCTTAAGTCTAGATCAAGGATCAGCAGGATTTTTCAGCAAGGGACAAGATAGTACATGTCTTAGGCTTTGCAGGCCACATAGTCTTTGCTCCAGATACTCATCAGCTGTGGAGCAAGCAGCAGAAGCCACTAGAGACAATGTATCAATGAATGGGTATCACTGTGTTCAAATAAAATTTTATTAACAAAACAGCTGGTGGCTCAATTTGGCCCATGGGCCATAGTTTGCTGACTCCTGGTCTAGAACAGTATGGGGTTTGCCCATTTCTGTGGTTGAACGCTGCCATCCCGGCTCATGTTGAACACAGATACCACTGCACTACATGTGGGGTTGGAAGGATGTGCAGAAGAGTTCTGAGCAGGAAGCATCCTCACTGGTCCTCTCTATAGGTCTTCACTCTGACTCCAGATGTGTGGGACTTTTTCCCACGCTAATTCTCCACTTCTTGGTGGATAACTACTGGGGTCCCACAATCTAACTTCATTCTGACACTTTCTACCTGGAGAAACCTGCAAATTGGGGCTGTCACCTGTGCTACTGACTGACTGGCTATAAGTCAGAGATTTCCACAGCCCCTCTTCAGCCTTGAGCATTTGCTAGAACAGTTCACAGAACTTAGGAAAATAGTTTACCTATTAGATTACTGGTTTATTACAAAAAGATGCAATTCAGGAATGGCTGGATGGATGAGATGCATAGGACAAGGTGGGGAGTGGGGGAGGGGACTCTGCATGTCCTCTCCTGTTCAGCCTCCCA
>PVJS01035894.1:0-20743 GCA_004027185.1 Glis glis | reverse complement strand
AACAGCAGATTAAACAGAAAGTCCTGCCCTAAATGTAGGCAGCAGGGTTCTGATAGCTGCAGGACTTAGATAAAAGAAGGAGAAAGCCGCGTAGAGAGATGCGTGACTCTTTCCGAAGAAAACACATCTGCTCTCGTCTGAGATCGTTGGCCTCCAACTTCGCCATTTCTCTGAAGAGCTTCTTGATCTTCTGCTCTCGACTGAGATCGTTGGTGAAACTTCACCATCGTTTCTCCGAAGAGCTCTTAAACCGCTCGACCAGCTACTGGTTCCTCTGACTCTCCACGTGCAGTCGGAACTTGGGACTACATTGTAAGCTGATCTGATAAATCCCTTTTTCCATATACTCATTCTGTGAATTCTGTTAGTCTAGTGAACCCTGACCAATATACTGTATGATGTTCATAACTCCTAGAAGGGTTTGAAGTGAAAGGAGTGATGTAAAAATTTTTGGATAAAAAAAGAGACACATGAAGTAGAAACAGCTTTCAGCTTGTATCTTCCTGTTGGAGTTTTCTCTTACAGATGATGTAGATCTCTACCATAAGCAGACAGCTAGTTCTAGTCTGGCAAACTGTGGGGCTAGGAAGTAAGCTTGGGCCTTGGTGTTCCAAATACATAGGCTTTGACAAATTTCTTCTCTGGATCTTTTATTTGTTTTAAAAATGAGGAGTTGGTATAAATAAATTCCAGGTTCCCTTCATCTTTTTTTTTTTTTTTTGCAGTACTGGGGATTGAACCCAGGGGTATTCTACTCCAGGCTACACCCCCAGCCCTATTTTTTAGTTTTTTTTTTGAAACAGAGTCTCACTAAGTTGCGGAGGGCCTCACTAAGTAGCTGAGGCTGGCCGCAGACCTGGATCCTCCTGTCTCAGCCTCCCAAGTATTGGAATTACAAGCCTGCGCCACCATGCCCAGCTACCCTTCATCTTTCATGGTTCAATGCTGAGCAGTCATGGCTGCACCTAGTAAGAGTTTTTTCCTTTGGTTTTTATTTTGCTGCTGTTGGGTGCAGGGAGAGGTTAGTGCTAACGCATAGTAGCATCTCACTGTGGATCCACTTATAAATTCCTGCAAGTGGCTTAACCTCCCTTTGCCTCACACCTACAGACCAAGTAAATGGTGGTGGAGGAATAAAGTGGTGTAAGTAAAGGGAATGAGAGGTGCTAGAGGAAGGGGGAAAGTTGTTAGTTTGAGCTAGAAGTTTGAAAGATATAGGCCAGGAGAGGGAGAATGACAAAATAGGCAGAGCTGATCTTTCCCACTCCTAGTTGGTTGCTTTTTAATGTACTTTATGTGTGTCAGGTAGTGTTGATGGGGGCAGGTTGATCCATTGGTTTGTTTTTCCAGATTCAACTCTGTTAACTTCTTTAGATGCAACCACTCTGTTTGCTGGCAACTAAAGGCATGTATTTACAAGAGGTGCTATCTCTGGTCTTACTAGGTTTGTGTTTTTATTTTTATTTTTTGTTTCTGACTTTCAGAGTTTTGTTCCTTGAGGAGACAGAATTTGAACTATTGGACACATGGAAGTCAATTTTTAACCAGTGGAGCCAACCTGCCCATCAAAAGTGGGTCCCCAGGGAGGCTCAGCACTGGCATTTGCTGAAGTGTCTAACTCTAAAAATAACCCTCTGAGTATAAGGGAAAACCCATATCCTGAGAACATTTGGATTCTTCCTCTGTGAAGAACTTTGATCTACCTAGGAAGTAATGTGCACCTTGTGGTTTATTAGTGAAAGGGGCAATATGTAGACAAAAGTCCACTTTATATCTTAGTTTTCTCCCAGAAATTTCCTTAGGAGGAAAAAATCCTGAGGTCATTGTTTAGTCCTTAGTTCTCTGGAATTGAAAATATGGACTTCAGTGCCCTTAAATGCACTGGTTACCAAGAAAAGCAAATGCTTCTCTGTGGCATTCTGTTGACATTCTGAAGCATTACTGTGCTTAGCATTTATTTCAGGATGGGGAGGAATTGAGTTTTATGGTCCTCCCTGCAAAGGGCACAAACCAAATAAATCTTGGACTTCTGACCTGGCTATGAATGGCAGCCTTTTTGGAATAGCTGCATCTTTCATTTCTTACTGAAAATGGGGTAACTAGTTCTGAAATGACTCTTGGGAGAAAACCTTGAGCAGTTTTAAAAAAAGTAAATCCCATATGAATTTGTGGGCCTTTAGTTCAGATTTGCAGAGGAACAGTGCCTCTGGATCATAGGCATTTTCAGTCTTTTGCAAGATTCACATCGTCTTCCTTGACTTTTGTTCTTCCTTCAAGATATTCTTCCCATATTGTGGATATTATTCACCCCCATATTGTGGATCCACTCCAATTTTGTGCTCAGAGAGCATCATGAAGGCCATATGTGAAAGAGTTGGCAAGGAATGGAAGAAGATATGCATGTTGTGCATATCTCCTCTACTCATGTTCATGTTCTGTTGTCCTATTGGATCTGTTACAAAACCCACGTTCAAAGGTACAATTATTAAGAATTGCAAGATGACAAAAGTAGAGCATTAGACCAAGAATGGGGCCCATGTAAACACAAGGCTTTGAGTATAAAATAAGCATGTTATAGAAATTATGCAGTGAGCATAACCTATGCTATGTGTTAATGGGAAAGAAACTGTGAAAGACATGCATATTGTGTACATCCCTTCTGCTCATACACATTTTTCCATTGTCCCATCAGACTTCACTTACAAATACAGGTTAAAATATAAAAGCATTAAAAATTTGGAAACAGTTCAAATAATGTTATGTCCATATATGAAGTTATCACTACCAATGTGTAAGGAGGGAGGAGGGAGGAGGGAGCAGGATGGGATGCAGAGGTAAATAAACCAAGTGATGCGTGCATTTATGTCTGTACCACATTGAATCTCACTATGATGTATAATTACAATGCACCAATGAAAGTATATAAAAATAAAATGATTTTCCCTAACAAAAATTTTAAGGTGGTAACAATAGGGAACTGAACCAAGCATCATGTATTTTTGAGAATGAGCTCCTATATGACAGCACAAATTTCATGCCTGTGAAGATTGTCATAGCTTTTTCACTCACATTTCTGGTACTTGGAATGGATGAGTCAAAGGTTGAACCTAGCTGAGTCTATTGATGGTGCATCACCTACACATGACTTCTCAGTGTCACTTGGATTTTTTCCAAGGTGATGGTTGGGTTCCATGTGGCAGGGCCCTTGGAGGGACCTTTCTGAGAGCAAGTATTCCAAAAAAACCAGGTGGAAGCTTTTTGGCATTTAATGACCTAATCTGGATATCACGTAACTGGCATACTCTATACTGGCACAGTATGGTAGTCAAAAGCCTACTCAAATTCAAGAGAAAGAGGCATGGAACCCATTTCTTGATGGGAAGAATGTCAAAGACTTTAGAATCATGTCTTAAAATTGCTTTAGTGCCTAAACTTATTAAGTGCTCAGGTGTATTCATATCCTCTTTTCTTTTCTCTCCCTTCCCCATCTAGTTCCTCCTCTTTCTCCCTTCCTCCTCCTTCTCTCTTTCTTGTTGCATAATACTTTTTTTTTAATGTTGAATATGAGAACATATTTAGAGATTTGGAGAGAAACATGAAAGAGATTAGACACTAAGAAAGGGAAAGAGAGAAAGAGTGGAATTGGAACTCACCTTCTCATTTTACTGTGTGAATACATGGCAGTATTTAAAAATTTCAGACATCTAGGTTATCTCCAATCACTCCATGTGTCAGATATGCCTCCATTTCAAGAGAGCATTGTGATTATGCACATTTCCATTTCTTCCTGTGTATTTGTCATCTATTTGCCTTTGAATATAAACACTTCCACTAGCGCTGGTTTCATGTTCTGTGCTCTTTTCTCTATCAACCCTATTATACTTTCTGAGTTTTCTAGAATTCAAAACAGAGTCTATAGCCAGAATTATATAAGAGATAGAATTTTTTTTTTTTTTTGCGATACCGGGGATTGAACCCAGAGGCGTTCTACCTCCGAACTACACCCCCGGCCCTATTTTTTATACTTTATTTTGAAATCGGGTCTCACGAAGTTGCGGAGGGCCTCACTAAGTAGAGAGAGAGACAGGGAGAGAAAGAGATAGAGAGAGCTGAGGCTGGCCGCGAACCCGGATCCTCCGGTTTCCGCCTCCCAAAGTACTGGGATTACAAGTATGCGCCACCACGCCCGGCTAGAAATTTATTCCAAATAAACTAAACCAAGATGTGGCTATAAGAGGAATTTTGTCCTATGAATATGAAAAAAATATGACTGTATTTGCTAAGAGAATGCATCTGGCAAGAGAACGGCCTTTAGTGGAAACCGATAGAGCTGGTTTGTGTAAACCATCTCTAACCCACCTGTCACTTGAAAGATGGCTTCTGATTTAGTCTCCTTATTTCAAAGGATGCCATTTGAATATTGCCCTAAATCTCAAATAGCACTTATAAAATAACAATTTGATTTGTTAAGTGGAACTAAGTCAGAAATATGTAGACTTGGAATCACTTAAATTTATAATATAATTGAGCACTGTCAGGGTAATGCCAAACAAAATTATATGATGAAGTCTAAATATTATTTTTGCATATACCTAAGGATGCAAGGTTCTAGGCTTTCTAGAGTCAATGCAAAAGATGCCCTCATCCTGACAGTACCTATGGCATTAAGAATAAAATGCATTATGGTTTTATCTCCCAAGCCACTATTGCCATTTTTCTGGCCAAAATAATTCAAGCTAAGTATATTAAAGTGACATCCCACAATGAATATTAGGCTAACTACTTAAAACCCAGCCAAAATATTTTTAAAAGAAGAAATTATTGATGAGCAGGAATGAAGGAGAGGAAGCTCTGGATCCTCTTTCCCCCACAGACACACCAATTCAACAACAAAACATGAAGAAATTCTTTTGTAAGATATTCAGAAACTAATCGAGAGGCTCCTATAACCTGGGAGAGCATGAATCCAGTCACATTGAAACTGGTAGAGAAATTCAAGAAAACCTCTCACCATAATCTCTATATCAGGCACAGCACCAAACAATTGGGAGGAACCCACCTCCTAGATGCTAAAATTTAATGGGAAATGCATATGAAAGTATAAAACTCACTGATAAAGGTAAATATAAGGCAAATACAGAATAATGCAATACTGTAACAGTGGTGAATATGACTGCTGTTAAATCCTATAAATCCTGTATAGGATTTTAATTCTCCTATAAAGGTTAAAAGACAAAAGTATGAGCTGGGCGTGGTGGCGCACGCTTGTAATCCCAGTACTTTGGGAGGTGGAGACTGGAGGATCCAGGTTCGCGGCCAGCCTCAGCTCTCGCTCGCTCTCTCCCTGTCTCTCTCTCTCTCTCTCTCTCTCGTTAGTGAGGCCCTCCGCAACTTCGTGAGACCCGGTTTCAAAATAAAGCATAAAAAATAGGGCCAGTGGCGTAACGCGGAGGTAGAACGCCCCTGCGTTCAATCCCCGGTACCGCAAAAAAAAAAAAAAAGACAAAAGTATGAAAAACAAGTATAAATATCAAAATATATTAATGGGCACACAAAATTAAAAAGAATCTAAATTAAAACGTCAATAATGTAAAGTGTGGGAGAGATAGAAGAGAAAGTTTTTGTGTGTGATCAAAGGTAAGTTATCAGCTTAAAACAGACTATTATAAATATAAGTTATTTTTTATATACCCCATGGAAACCACAAAGAAAACACCCATATAAGATACACAGAAGAAAAAGAGAAAGCAACCAAAGTATATCAATAAAAAAATCAGTGAAATACAAAGGAAGATAGCAAGAGAAGAGGGACAAAATAACTATAAGACAGCCAGAAAACAACAAATTGGCAATAATGAGACCTTTCCTTTAACCCATTTACATATAAATGGGTTAAATTCACCAGTTGAAAGATACAGAGTGGCTGAATGGATTAAAAAGTTAAAAAATCATGTTGTTTATAAGACTCACTTTAGATTTTAGGATACACATAGGGTAAAAAATTAAATATTTCATGAAAATGGTAAAGAAAAAAGAGAAGAGGTGGCTACACATTTATCAGACAAAATAGACTTTTGGTTAGAAACTGTCAGAAGAGAAAAAGGACATTATATAATATTAAAAGTGTCTTTTCAGCCAGGTGTGGTGGCGCACACTTGTAATCCCAGTACTTTGGGAGGCGGAGACTGGAGGATCCGGGTTCGCGGCCAGCCTCAGCTCACTCTCTCTCTCTCTCTCTCTCTCTCTCTCTCTACCTAGTGAGGCCCTCTGCAACTTTGTGAGACCCGGTTTCAAAATAAAGTATAAAAAAATAGGGCTGGGGGTATAGCGCGGAGGTAGACCGCCCCTGGGTTCAATCCTCGGTACCGCAAAAAAAAAAAAGTGTCTTTTCACCAGGAAGTTATGATAGTTGTAAATACATATGCACACAACATCAGATCTAAATATTTAAATCAAACATTGATAAATTGAAGAAAGAAATAGATGACAATGTACCACACTATAATGTTGGAGACTTCAATATATTACTCTTAATAATTGAGAGGAGAGGAGAGGGAAGTTGAAAAACACTATAGATCAAATGGACCTAACACACATACATGGAACATTCAACCCAACTGCAGAAGAATATACATTCTTTTTTTTTTTTTGCGGTACCGGGAATTGAACGCAAGGCTGTTCTACCTCCGCACCACGCCCCTGACCCTATTTTTTATACTTTATTTTGAAACCGGGTCTCACGAAGTTGCAGAGGGCCTCACTAGGAGAGAGAGTGAGAGAGAGAGAGAGAGAGAGAGAGAGAGCGAGCTGAGGCTGGCCGCGAACCCGGATCCTCCGGTCTCTGCCTCCCAAAGTACTGAGATTACAAGCGTGCGCCACCATGCCCGGCCTTACAAGAATATACATTCTTAAGTGCACATTAAACACTCTCCAGGATAGATCATATGTTAGGTTACAAAACTAGTCTAAAAATTTAAGAAGATTGAAGCTGGGCGTGGTGGCGCACGCTTGTAATCCCAGTATTTTGGGAGGCAGAGACCGGAGGATCCAGGTTCGCGGCCAGCCTCAGCTCTCTCTCTCTCTCTCTCTTTCTCTCTCTCTGTCTCTCTCTCTCTCTCTCTTCTACCTAGTGAGGCCCTCCATAACTTCGTGAGACCCGGTTTCAAAATAAAGTATAAAAAAATAGGGCCGGGGGTGTAGCTTGGAGGTAGAACACCCTTGGGTTCAATCCCCGGTACTGCAAAAAAAAAAAAAATTTAAGAAGATTGAAATCATACCAACATTTTTATTGACTGCATCAGAATTGAAGTAGAAATCAGTGGTAGAAGGAAAATTCACAAATATGTGGAAGTTAGACAACACACTCCTGAACTAGGGTGCCAAAAAGAAAATCAAAAGAGAGATTAGAAAATATCTTGAGACGAATGAAAACAAAAGTGCAACATACTAAAACCTGTAGGATGCAGCAAAATTGGTACTGAAAGAGAAGCTTATAGTGATATAAATGCCTACATTAAAAGAAGAAAGATCCCAAATAAACAACCTAATTATATCTCAGGGAATTAGAAATTCTAAGAATAGCCCAAGGCCAGATTACAGAAGAAAAACATGAAATAGAAAATCGAAAATTATAGAAAAGTTCAAGAAATTGACAAATCTTTAGCTAGGCTAACCAAGAAAAAAGGAAGACTCAAATGAAAGTATAAATGAAAGAAGAAATATTATAACTGATACCACAGAAATATAAAGAATCATACAAGACTATTATGAACAATTATATGGCAACAAATTGGATAACCTAGAAGAAATGGATAAATTTTTAGAAACAGCATCTACCAAGATTCATTCATGAAGAAATAGAAAATCTGAACAGAACAACATTGAGTAAGAAGATTGAATCAGTAATCAAAAGCCTCTCAACAAAGAAAAGCCTAGGATCAAATGGTTTCCCTTGTGAATTCTAAAAAGAAGGATTAATTCCAGTTTTTCTCGAACTCATTGAGTAGGAGGTATCAATTCCAAGCACATTTTATGAGGCTAGGATTACCCTGATACCAAATCCACACAAACATAGTACAAGAAGACTATAACCTGATATCCCTGATGGACATAGATAAAAAAATCATTGAAAAATATTAGCAAGGCAAATTAAATATCACATTAACAGGATCATATACCATGAGTAGATGGGTTTATATTTGGGATGCAAAGATGATTCATCAAATGAAAATCAACTCATGATATACCAGGTTATCAGAATGAAGGGATAAAAAATCATATGATCATCTCAATAGATGTAGATAAAGCATTTGACAAAATTCAATACCCTTTCATGATAAAAACTCTTAACAAAATAGGAAAAGAAGGAAATTATATCAATATAATAAATGTCACACATGAAAAACCCACATCTAACATGTTAATGGTGCAAAGCTGAAAGTTTTTTCTCTAAGATTGGGGACAAGGTATAATGCCCATTGTCATCACTTCTATTCCATGAAGTTCTAGAAATCTTAGCCAGGGCTATTAGATAAGAAAAATAAATAAAAGGTATCCAAATCAGAAAGAAATAAGTAAAATTTATTTGCTTGCACATTATATGCTCCTACTCATAGAAAACCATTCAAGAAAAATATATTCATTAGTTCTAAAACTAATAAATGAATTCAGTAAAGTTGTAGGATGCAAAATCACTAAAATCATTTTTGCTATATGCCAACAGTACATTATCTGAAAAGGAAATCAAGAAAACAATTCTACTTGTGATAGCATCAAAAAGAATAAATACTTAGAAGTAAATTAAGGAGGTGAAAGATTTATATATTGTGCATTGAAAATTATAAAATACTGATGGAACAAATTAGATACAACTAAACAGAGACACCCTATGTTCATAGATTGGAAAACAATATTAAAATTTCTATACTACCGGGCGTGGTGGCACACACTTGTAATTCTAGTACTTGGAAGGTGGAGACCGGAGGATCTGGGTTTGCGGCCAGCCTCAGCTACTTAGTGAGGCCCTCCACAACTTCGTGAGACCCGGTTTCAAAATAAAGTATAAAAAATAGGGCTGGGGGTATAGCTCGGAGGTAGAACGCCCCTGGGTTCCATCCCCGGTACCGCAAAAAAAAAAAAATTCTATACTACCCAAAATAGCCTACAGATTCAATTATATCTATCAAAATCCCAATGACACTTTTTATAGAAATAGAAAAATGTCATTTTCAGGGAAATGGACGGAACTGGAGAATATTATTCTAAGTGAGATTAGTGAGTCACAAAAAGTGAAAGGTCTGATGTTTTCCCTCATATGTGGAAGCTAGGGAGAAATTGGGACACAGAAGGGACTTTAGACAAAGGAGGAGAAACCCTAGTGGAGTGATGGAGGGGGCCTAAGGGAGGAATTTGGGGGGAGGGAGACTCCATGAAGGGAACACTTCAGTGGACATGATGTACATACACAAATTAATCAGTGCCAATCTCACTGTTGTGCAGGGGGAAGTTGAGGGATCAGGGTGGGAGCTGGGGGAGGTTCATTGAATGCTATGTGCACGTATGTCTCTATCACTCTGAACTTCATCATGATGTATAATTACAATGCACCAATTAAAAAAGAAGTAGAAAAAATCCTAAAATGCATATGTAACCACTGTGAATAGGCAACACAGTCTTAAAGAAGAAAAACTTGGAGGCATTGTTGTTCTGTTCTGTCCTGATGTCAAAATATATTACAGTGTTATTGTGATTAAAGCACTAAAGTACTGGCATAAAGAGAGACATATATACCAATGAAACAGATTTGAGAACTCTGAAATAAACCCAGTGGGCCCATACCCAGTCAACTGCTCTTCAACAAGTATGCCAAGAAACAGTGAAAGGGTAGAGTTTAACAAATGGTGTTGGGAAAACTTGATATCCACATGTAGAACAATGAAATTGGATCCTTTTCTATATGCACAAAAATCAACTCACAGTGGATTCAAGAATGAAATATAAGAACTGGAACTGTGTAACTACTAGAAGAAAACATAGAAGGAAAGCTTCATGACAATGGCCTTGGCAATGATTTACTGAATATGACACCAAAAACAAAGGTATCAGAAGCAAAAGTAAACAAGTGGGACTACATTCAACCAGAAAGCTTCTTCACAGCAGAGGAAATACAGAGTGAAAAGGCAACCTATGGAATAGGAGAAAATAGTTGCAAACCATATATCTTGATAAGAGGCTAAAACCCAAAATGTATAAGAAACTTAATAGCAAAACAAAAACAAAACAAAAAAGGAACAACAAAAACCTGATTAAAAGTGAACAATTAATGCTGGGTGTGGTGGCACATGCCTATAATCCCAGGACTTGGGAGGTTGAGACAGGAGGATTGCAGGTTCAAGGACAGCCTCAGTAAGATAGGAGGCTAGCCTCAACAACTTAGACTCTGCTTCAAAATAAAAAATAAAAAGGACTGGGGGTATAGATCAGAGGTAGAATGCCCTTGGGTTCAATCTCCATTACCAAGAAAAGAAAAAAAAAGGAGCAAATTACATGAGTAGACATTTCTCAAAAGTAGACATACAAATGGCTAACAGGTATATGAAAAGATGCTCAAGATCACTAATCATCTGGGAAATGCAAATCAAATTACAGTGAAATGTCACCTTACACCTGTTAGGATGGCCATTATAAAAAAGAAAATAAGCAAACAAAAGATTAACATAATTTGGTGAGGGTGTATTAGAACCCTTGTACTCTATTGGTAGCAATGTAAAATAATTGCAAGCCACTATCATATAACATTTCCTCAGAATATTAAAAATAGAAATATATTATCTAGTAAACCTGCTTCTGGATATTTATCCAAAAGAATTGAAACCAGGACTGTGTGTGTGTTTTACTGGGGATTGAACCTAGGGGCATTCTACCTCTGTGCTACACCCCCAGCCTTTTTTATTTGTATCCTGAAATCAGGTCTTGTTAAGTTATTGTGTGCCAGTTTAGCAGAAAAAATATGGTGAAATTAAGATGGTCTTTTTTTTCATTTCTTTTTCTTCTTTTTCTTCTTCTTCTTCTTCTTCTTCTTCTTCTTCTTCTGCTTCTGCTTCTTCTTCTTCTTTTTCTTTTTCTTTTTTTTGCAGTACCCGGGATTGAACCCAAGGGGCGTTCTACCTCTGAGCTACACTCCCGGCCCTATTTTTTATACTTTATTTTGAAACAGGGTCTCACGAAGTTGCGGAGGGCCTCACTAAGTAGCTGAGGCTGGCCGCGAACCTGGATCCTCTGGTCTCAGCCTCCCAAGTACTGGGATTACAAGTGTGCGCCACCACGCCCAGCTAGATGGTCTTTTTTTTGTGGTACTGGAGATTGAACTCAGGGGTATTCTACCTCCAAGCTACACCCCCAGACCTTTTTTTAAATCTTATTATTTGGAAACAGGGTCTCACTAAGTTACTAGCAGCCTCACTAATTTGCTGAGACTGGCTTCAAACATGCAATCCTCCTGTCTCAGCCTCCCAAGTACTGGAATTATAAGCATGTACCACTATGCCCAGCTAAGATAGAGTTTAAACAAAACAAAAACTCTAACAGCTTTACTGATAAATAATTGACACACAATATATTGCACATATTTAAAGCATAAAGTTTGCTGGGCGTGGTGGTGCACATATATAATCCCAGCTACTCAGGAGGCTGTGAGGCAGGAGAATTTCAAGTTCGAGGGCTGCCTCAGCAATTTTAATGAGACCCTGTCTCAAAATAAAACTAAAAAGGGTTGAGGATATAGCTCAGTTGTAGAGCGCCCCTGAGTTCATTCCCCAGTACCACGCATACAAAAGTACAAATTTGATAAGTTTGGTATTTTATATACATCCATGAGATCATCTCCACAATCAAGAGAATGAACACATGTGCAGTATACAACAGTTTTCTCTCACATCTTTGTAATACCTTCCTTTCAACCCACCCAAAGTCTGCCATCTCTAAGGCAGCCACTAACCTGTTTTTTTTTTTTTTTTTTTTTGCGGTACTGGGGATTGAACCCAGGGGCATTCTGCCTCTGAGCTACATCCCCACCCCTATTTTTTATTCTTTATTTTGAAACAAGGTCTCACTAGTTGGGGAGGGCCTCACTAAGTAGCTGAGGCTGGCCACGAACCCGTGATCCTCCTGTCTCAGCCTCCCAAGTACTGGGATTACAAGCGTGCGCCCCCACGCCCAGCTCACTAATCTGTTTTCTATATCTGCTTGTATTAAAACTTTTTATGTAAATGGAATTTTGCTGGACCATTTAACTCAGCATTTTTATTTTGATATCATCCATGTTGTTGCATATATCAATAGTTCAATCTTTTTTATTGCTGAATAATAGTCTGAATAATAATTGTCTGAATAATAATTGCTGAATAATAGTGTATCAATAAACTACAATTTGATTATCCATGTACCTCATGAACAGGTTGTTTCAAGTTTTTGACTATCACAAATGAAATTGTTCTGAATATTCTTATATGAGTTGTTATATGGATGTATGCTTTTATTTTCTGGGTAAGTACTTAGGAGTGGGATGGCTATTTCATAAATGGCATGTGTATGTATGTTTAACTTTTTAAGAAACTGAAAAATGATTTTCTAAAGTGCTTATAATAATTTCACATCCACTTTCATGTATTGGAATTCTAGTTGTTCCATATACCTACTAATAATTCATATTATCAATCTTTGTTATTTTAGCTAGTCTAATAGGTAGCAATATATCATTGTGGTTTTAATTTGCATTTCTGTAATGAATTATGATGTTGGGCATTGGGGTATGTGTCACTTGCTATTAGTCTATCTTCTTTGTAGAAGTATATGTTCTTAATTTTGATGAAGTCTAGTTTGTCAAGAATTTTTTTGTGTGTGGGGGTGATGTTTTTGGTGTTCTTACATTCTTACTTCACAGAAATTTTTTTTAAGAAGTTGTTAGACATCTCTTTCTAAATTGCCGTAGACAATAGTGCTGCAAAATCTTTCTCTACACTTTCCCCAAATCTCCTTAGTACTTAGTTATGCAGACTCTTTTATTTCACTGCCTGTAGTCTGCTTTTTCTCTCTTTGTTATGGACAAAATACCCCAATCATATTTGTCCAAGCAAACAAATTTTTGGTGTGTGTGTGTGGTTACCAAAGGAGAAGCTGCTATACTGATAGTATTTATAATGTCTGTATAACCCTCTATAGATTAGAACAGAAATGACCAATGTGAGCATTGAGATAATACATGAAAACGCTGAGTACTATATAATTTCTAGATATCACTATCATTATCATTGCCATTTATGCCAATTTAACGGGACAATTTTGTAGCATCACTCGCAACTGTGAAGAAAATTAAGTACTGCTGTTTTATAGATATAACTATAATTAGCCAGGCATGGTGGTGCATGCCTATAATCCCAGTACTTGGGAGGCTAAAACAGGAGAATCTCAGGTTCTAGGACAGCCTCAATAGCAACCTCATAAGATCCTGTTTCAAAACAAAAAATATTTTTAAAAGGGCTGGGAGTGTAGCTTGGAGGTATAATGCCCCTGGGCTCAATTCCCAGTACCTAGGTAAATAAACAAATAAATAAAGGGCTAGGGTGTTTCTCAGAGGTAGTATGCCCTTGGGTTTAACCACAATGCAGAAAAAACCCAGCTATAATTAGCATATTATAAATGTAAGCACATAAGAAGAAAGAAGAAAAGAAAGAAAAACTCTTTAATATGTTTTTTAAAATTGGAAAATCACTTCTTTTCCATACATGTAGTAACCTCACATGTGAGATATCATCTAAACCAATAAGGATGGCCACAAACTATGAAATGACTTGAGAATTGAGAGGTCTATCTTTCATGAGTTGATCCCAGTATTGCCCTGCAAACCCAGAACTCCTGTTGTATTATCTCATGGCCTTTTTAAGGTAGCTATTATTAGTTTCCTCATGAGATGGCCTTAAATAGTAAAAGGACTTTTGAGATCCAGGTTGGTTCTAGAACATCTTAACATGTACTTGGACATTATTTCAAGCTACCCTGCTGGCCTTAATAACCCATCTGGAATCCAGAGGTATCAGAATGAACTGAGATCTATTGTTCTAGGTTTTGTTCAGACCTGATAATAGCGAGTACTCTTAGGGCCTCGTAGAATGAATTGGAGCATATTCTTTCCTTCTCCATTTACTGGAAAAGTTTATGAAGTATTGGCATTATTTCTTCCTAAATGTTTAACAGAATATTCCAGTAAAGCCAGCTGGGTCTGGGCTTTTCTTTAAGTGAAGATTTTAATTACTAATTAATCTGTACTCATTATAGGCTTATTCAAATTTTCTGTGTTTTCTTGAGTCAGTTTTGGTAATATGTGTCATTCTTTGTTCATTTCACCCAATTTGTCTAATTTGTTTACGTAAATTGTTCAACCTTTCTGTAGGATCAATGGTTATGTGTCCTTTTTAGTTTCTGATTCCAGTGATTTGTTCTCTCTTCCCTTACTAGGACTTGTTTAGAAGACTTAGAATTTTTGGCCACTTCAGAGAAGCATTTGTTTTGTTTTATTTATTTTCTCTCTTGCTTTTAAATGTTATATTTAATTGTTTTCCACTCTAATTTGTATTATTCCATTTCTTTGCTTTGGGTTGAATTTTCTCTTCATTTTCTAGGTTACTAGGGTAGCAACTTGGGTTAATGATTTGAGATCTTTTTCTTTTTCTAATAGGGGCATTTAAAGCTACAAATTCCACTTTAAGTATTGCTTAGCTGAAAATGGATAAATTTATTGCTGATTATTTTTACTTCAGAAGATATAGTAGTAGTTTGTAATCTTGGTTTGGCAGAGACTATCCAGATATTTATTCTGTTTGGACATTGGGGTTGAATATTTACTGCCCTGCCAAAGTTACAATCTTTAGTGGCATATACACTGTTGCTGAGAATTCTGTTTTGTCCCAAACATTTGTCCTCTAGAGAAAAATCTTACAAAACGTTTTCCCCAGCTGTCTGCCTATACTTAATCACTTTCTGTCCTGCAATTGGGTTTTATATGACTTCTTATTTTACTAGCTTAATTGTTTTCTATAATCACTTGAAGCTGAAGAGAGGTGAAGAAGCGAGGGAAGTAGTTTCCAAATGATGAAAGGAACTGGAAGTTAGTTTTGTTATCAATCTCACTACTTATCAGGGCTAGACATGTATCTTGGATGAAGAGGGTGATGTGAAGTCAGAGGTGTCAGGAAGTTGTTCTTCATACTTACTCCCACCCCCCTTTGTCTGGTCAATGCCTGTTCACTCTTAAGACTTGGCTTGCATATTTCTTCTTAACAGAATTTCAAGACCTTTGCACTTACTTAGACCTCCTCTCTTATACACTCTGTCTTAAACTTATCATTGCAATCACCACACTTGTTTACTGCTTGCCTTTTTATTTGTTCTCTGAGGACTGGATCCATTAATTTGGTCTTCATGTTAAATCAAACAACTGATTTCTAAAAGTTAGCTTTATTTCTTTGTATATTTTTTACTCATAAATGT
Organism: Glis glis; assembly: GCA_004027185.1. Lineage (NCBI taxonomy): Eukaryota > Metazoa > Chordata > Mammalia > Rodentia > Gliridae > Glis > Glis glis. The sequence goes on along the minus strand of PVJS01035894.1, from coordinate 5,200 downwards.
AAATTTGTTTTTCACATCCTTTCCCGAAAGCAGGCTTTGTCGGGAGTGAGCTAAAGGTACCTTGAGAAGCAGCATCGAAAGAGAACTGGGAACAGAAAGGGGAAATGGGCCATTGGAGGCAAACTGAACTGACCTATGAGTTTTGAATAGTGCCGCTCCATTCACCTCCAAGATCAACGTGATTTTTCATAATTCTTGTTTTTTTAATAAAGTTGTAACATTTTATATTATCTTCAGTGATAAAATGGAAAGAATATATGTTTAATATGCTAATCTTAAAAATTGATCTGGTGATCTTTTATCTGAGAGAAATATGGTCAACTTTAAAATAATGTTAAGGATGACTTCATATTCTAGGAATAATATTCATGAGAATAATAATAGAAAAGGAAAAGATTTATAAGAAACTTTTCTCTGATTATATTTTCTATAATTTGGATCTGAAATATTCCCCAAAGGCTCATGACTTAAAAGGCTTGGTCCCTCGCCTGTGGTGCTAGTGTGAGGTGGTGGGACATTTTCAAGGTGGGACCTAATAGAAAGTCTTCAGGTGATTGGGAGAATGCTATTGAAGGGGATAATGGGACTTTGGTCTTTTCCTCTCTCATTTGCTTGTGCTGGGTCATAAGGTGAGTGGTTTTGCTCTGCCACATACTTCCACCATGCTGTGCTGTCTCACCACAGGCCCAAAACAACCAAGCCAGTCAGTCATAGACGGAGACCTCCAGAATTATAAGTCAAAATAAGGCCGGGAGTGATGGCGCATGCTTGTAATTCTAGTACTTTGGGAGGTGGAGACAGGAGGATCCGGGTTCGTGGCCACCCTCAGCTCTCTCTCTCTCTCTCTCTCTCTCTACTTAGTGAGGCCCTCCACAACTTCGTGAGACCCGGTTTCAAAATTAAGTATAAAAAATAGGGCTGGGGGTGTATTGCGGAGGGAGAACGCCCTTGGGTTCAATCCCCGGTACCGCAAAAAAAAAAAGTAAGTCAAAATAAAACTGTTCTCTTTTTGTGCTCATTATCTCTCAGGTATTTGTTACAGTAATGGTTAGCCAACATACTATTCTTCCTAAAGAGAGCTATAATTCGTGTGTGTGTGTGTGTGTGTGTGTGTGTGTGTGTGTGTGTTTTGCTGGGGATTAAACCCAGGGGCATTCTACCTCCGAGCTATACCCCCAGCCCTATTTTATTTTTTATTTGGAAACAGGGTCTCTCTAAGTTGCTGACAGCCTCACTGAGTTGCTGAGTCTAGCTTTGAACCTATAATCCTCTTGCCTCAGCCTCCCAAGTACTGGGATTACAGGCATGTGCCACCATGCTCAGCAATAAATTCTGTATTTTAAATCTAGAATTACTATACTCTTATTTACAAGGAGGATTTGAAACATCCTTTTTTATTTTCTAGACTCTTAAATAATTTTAAGTAGGAAATTCTGCTAAGAAATAACATTTAACATTTGTGTATCATCTTAATTTTTTTAGTTGGTAGGTATAACTTTAGAATAATACCATCTGTACTTTGTTTTATGATCTGCAAAACATTTTTTAATTTAAAAATTATGAAAAAGTCCATGCTGGTTAGAGAAAACTACAGAATTCACTGTATATAATATTAGATATGTAATATAATATCATGTAATATATGATTCCCCCCTCTATACTTTTCCCATGTTCCCCAATTCTACTTACCTGGAATAGATACTATTAACAGTTGTGTAAACTTTCATACTTTTTTGTTACTATCAATATGTTTATGTGTATATATAATATATACAGTAAATATATAAACATATCTATATATGGGTACACATTTACACTTAATTTAGTTATTTTAATCTATATTTTGTACATGTATTTTCACGATCTTTTGATAGCATTACTGATAGTTTACTAGGAGTAGAATTGACAGAGTAAAGATTATTCACATTTTAAATGTTAAAGGCAAATTGCCTACCTAAACGGATACTCCCTCCCACTCTGAATGTATAATTTTCTCCATACCCTCCTCACCATGCACATTAATTGTTCTAATTCCTGCCAACCTAAAAAATGGTATCTTTCTGTTTAGTTTGCAATTTCCTGATCTCTAAGAAGACTGAGCATCTTTTATTTCCTGTGTGAATTGCCTGTGTATGTCCTTACTGTTATTTCCCATGTGTGTGTGTTGTTTATATTTTTCATATTGATTTGTAGAAGTTTTTGGATTATCAGGGATATTAACATTTTTGTTAAATATTTTCTCTCAGTCTAACGTTTATCTTTTTACTTTTATGGTATATTTTCAAAAACCTTAATTTTACTTTGTCAAATCTCCAGGATTTTCATGTATATTCTCTTATAATTCTTGAAAAAAAATCTCTGAGGATAGGAATTACTGTAATCATTATACAGGTGAGCTAGTTAAAGTTCAAAGTGCTTCAGTGACTTGCCCAAGGAGGTAGAGCTCATGTCTAGGCCTACATTGCTAGAAATGCACACTCCAGCAAGGGGAATTATAGAGTATAGGTGAATATTCTAAGAAGACACAGAATAAAGAAGGCTTTAGTCCCACCTTTGTTTCTTCCCAGACTGATTGCTCCTTGGGGCCCAGCCATTGGTCAATAGTCTTTAAGGAGGCTGTGTCCAAAGCAGCAGTAATAGTTTTACAGTGGCCTCTAGGTGATTCTGGTGATATTAGGTGTTTGTAACTCCTTTGGCTTGAATTTGACACCCATTTCCCTTCCTTGCCTCTCCCTGCCAACTTTGTTTTATGGTTCTTGGCTCAGATCTTAAATATTAACCTAGCTTACTTCATGACTTCTGGCTCTGACCATTGCCTGTGCCTATGGACAGATTACTGACTGAAATCTCAGTGGATCCCCTGATTACAGATCTCAGGTTTTGGCCCTGATTGAAGGCCATGGTGCTGAAACTAGTCTCTTAAGCCTTTGGATAAGTGGATGACAGAGATGGAAAATTGGGAAAGCTGCAACAAAGGAAAAAAAATCAACTTTTAAAACACCTTCAATATGTTTAATGAGAAGATTTAGCTACTGGTTACCAATCATCTGTGAACAAACAGAGGAAGAAGGTTGGAAGAGTGGTATAATTCATTATTTTTTTTAATCTGGAAAGAACTAGTTATGGGCAGTTACTCTTCCACATGGATTGAAGTTATGTAAATTCTCCTTAATCATTGTGACACCTGGGGTTGGAGGGGAGCAGGGAGACTAAAAGACACATACCGGCTAGCCAATCTGAACTCTAGAAAGCAAAGTACGACTTGTGTGGGGAAGTTATCATCAAATTAAAAAAAAGCAAAGTAGAGGACATTATGCATGGTATAATTCTATCATTGTAAAATAAAACACTATTCAAGAAATGGTAGGAGAAATTGAAGCTAATCGAAGGAGAAAACCTCTTTATAGGGATTTTGGAGGCAGAGTCTTAGAGCAGCTTCATGCTTGCCCATTCCTTTCTCCCCTATATTCCTTCCATCCTCCCTACCACCACCATAAGCTTATTATTGTAGCCTTATACAATCACTATCCCTTCCCAATCAAGGGGAAAAGCAAAAATTTTCTCCCCAATACTTCTTAGTAGATTGAAATTATTATAAGTTTATTTCTCATTATCAAACACTTCTATTTTAAAGCACTTTATGTACTTTATCTCATTTACTCCTCACAACAACCCTATTCTACTTGCACATATGAAACCTAAAACAAGGAGAGCTTAAGTAAGTTGCCTGAGCTCAACAGCTGGTAAGAGGCAGAGCAGGGGGATTCAGAGTCCATGCTCTTAACCTTCTTAACCATTATGCTGCACTATCCCTCTAAGTTGAAAGTATGGGTGAAAATAAATGTTTCCTTTAACATTTAGCTAACAGCTAACTAATATTTATTATAGTTAACAGTTATTGAGCTTAGTTTATTATATTCCAGAACATGTAGTATATACTTTACTTGTAATGTGTTACTTAATATTCATGATGGTAATTTATGGGAGTTACTAGTATTATCTATATTTTAGGGATGTAAAACTGGAGGCTTAGAATAGTAAAGTAACTTACTCAAGGCCATATACTCAGTAAAGGCAGTGCTGGAATTTAAGCATAGAATTATCTGACAACAGAACCTATGTTAACCATGCTGCTATGCTGATTAAAAAAAAAACAACATTTAGTTGTCCAGATACATTTAGTCTTCTACATAAACCTACAATTATAAATTACCAAAAGGTATCTTTAGGAAAAATTTTTTTTTTGCAGTACCGGGGATTGAACCCAGGGGCGTTCTACCTCCGAGCTACACCCCCAGCCCTATTTTTTTTTATATTTTATTTTGAAACCGGGTCTCACGAAGTTGCAGAGGGCCTCACTAAGTAGCTGAGGCTGGCCGAGAACCCGGATCCTCCAGTCTCTGCCTCCCAAGTACTGGGATTACAAGCGTGCGCCAACACGCCCGGCTCCCTTTAGGAAATTTCTTTGAGAGTAACAGGAATAAACACGCATTACTTGAGAACTTGGTGTGGAGGCAGTGTGTTGCAATGAATATCATATTGAGCCATCTAGGAGATAGCTGGGAGACTAGGGTTGGAGTTCTAGACCTATTGCCAACTCATTATGTGACCTTGGTAAGTTTGTTCACTTCTCTGGATCAAAGATTTCCCTATAAAGCTAATGCATAGGATTAGATCTTCTCAAAGGGACTTTCTGATTCTAATGTTCATTGGTTATTCCTATAGATTGATTGTCTTGGAGATGGTTTTGCCTGGCTGTCCAGTCTGACATACTCTTTGGCCTATTTTTGTATTCTTTAAAAATTGGGAGGATTTCCTTTGCCAAGTCCCTCTACCATCCTTACTCTATCTCTGATGCATTATCCCTTCCTCTCAACACTTGGATTTCTTCTCTGCAGGGTTCTCTGCATAGGATCAGGCTGTTCAGTAAACCACTACCCCAGTCCACAGCCATCTGGGTTCCTGGATGACTTGTCATCTCTATCTACAGTGAATATTTAGCTACTTTGATTATTTATTGCTGCTCATTTAAAAAACTTTATGTAGAATTTTTTTTTTTTTTTGCGGTACCGGGGATTGAACCCAGGGGCGTTCTACCTCCGTGCTACACCCCTGGCCCTATTTTTTTATACTTTATTTTGAAACCGGGTCTCACGAAGTTGCGGAGGGCCTCACTAAGTAGAGAGAGAGAGAGAAAGAG